>CM077234.1:30262279-30319779 GCA_039654775.1 Spinibarbus caldwelli | reverse complement strand
CTCCCAGACACCACTGGACTAAGTTGGAAAGAAGGGGTGTTCAGGTGTCTGGGGGGTGTCTGGGCCCGAGCCATTTCCAGCCCGCCATCGAGTCTGCCAGCCGTCCCCCAGTCAAGTCCGCCAGCTGCGGCTCCCTCCAGCCCGCCGGATGCTCCAAAGTCAAGCCCACGGGCCGCCACTTGCTCAAGCCCATCGCTTGCGGCTCTCTCTGGCCCGCCGGCTGCTCCAGCCCTTGAGTACACTCCAGTGCCAGCTCCTCGAAAGCACTTTGCTGTGCCGGCTCCTCGTGAGCACCTTCCAGTGCAAGCTCCACGTAAGCGCATCCCAGTTCCCGAGTGCAGCCCACGGAGGGCTCCAATTTCCGAGTTTAGCCCACAGAGGGCTCCTGTTCCCGAGTTAAGCCCAGTGTGGTCTCCTGATCCCCAGTTAAGCCCAGTGAGTGCTCCTGATACCCTGTTTAGCCCACAGAGGGCTCATGATCCCCAGTTTAGCCCACGGAGGGCTCCAATTCCCGAGTTTAGCCCACGGAGGGCTCCTGTTCCCGAGTTGAGCCCAGTGAGGGCTCCTGATCCCCAGTTAAGCCCAGTGAGGGCTCCTGATCCCCAGTTAAACCCTGGAAGGGCTCCTGACCCCCCGTTAAGCTCAGGGAGGGCTCCTGATTCCCCGTTAATCCCAGGGAGGGCTCCTGATCCCCCATTAAGCCCAGAAAGGGCTTCTGATCCCCCGTTAAGCCCAGGGAGGGCTCCTGATCCCCCATTGAGCCCAGGAAGTACTCCAGATCCCCAGTTAAGCCCAGAGAGGGCTCCAGTCCCCGAGTTCAGCCCCGTAAGTTCCCCGAAGTATTTTTTTTTGGGGGGGGGGGGGGGGGGTAGTATGGCTTCGTAGAGGTCGGGGCGGGGCTGGGGCCACGACCTTGGAGGCAGATCTTGATCTGCCATGGCCTCCCGAGTCCCCTGATCCGCCCTGGCCCCCTGATTCCCCTAATTCCCCTGATCTGCCATGGCCTCCTGAGTCCCCTGATCCGCCATGGCCTCCTGAGTCCCCTGCTCCGCTGTGGGTCCCGGAACGGGCGCCACTCTGGAGGCCTTCCGTCCTGGAACCCTGTCCCTAGAGGCCTCCAGAGCGCCCATCCCCCCTCCCCGTTGGATGTTGTATGGCGCGGGACGTGCCTTTCAGGAGGGGGGAATTATGTCAGATTTGTGTTGTGTTTCCACGTGCTCCCCGTGTTTCCTCATGTCCATATTTGGTTTTTCCTGTTCCTGTGCTCGTGTTAATTTGAATCCAGCTGTGTTTGATTTATTATCTCGTTTACTCCCTGCATTTAAGCCCTGTGTTTTCCTGAGTCTCGCGTGCGCTGTTAATCGTCATTATATGTCATTTTGGTTTCCTATGTGTCTGTTCCTGCCTGCCTGTGTTCCCTACCTTTTTGATTTATTAAAGACTGTTCGTTTGAGGCATCCTCAGCATCTCCTCATCTCCTCGTGCCATGGGAATTGCGACAGTATGTGTGTGTCTTTATATATACATAATAAATAAACACACTACACACACGTTATGTAAACAAAAACTTTTACTTTGGATGCGATTAATTGTTTGACAGCACTAATTCAAATAGAAAACAGTTATTTTAAATTTGAATATTATTTGACAAGTTGTACTGTATTTTTGATCTAATAAATGCAGCCTTAGTGAGCATTTCAAAAACAAAATCTTACTGGCAAATATTTTGAACAAGAGTGCATAAAAATAAAATGTATCTTGTTTTAGGGATGTCTAGATATTCTAACTGAAAAAAAAAACACTGATTAAGAGAATGTTTCTTTGCAGTGTAGGGCCAAGCAACAGATTTCCCAAAGCGAGAATGAGTGGGTGAGATGAGAGAAGAGAGGGTAAAATGAAAGATGAATAAAGAGGGAATGGAACGAAGGGCATCTGAAAAGCTGCAGGCACATGGACAGCTGTGATTGAGCTGAGAGAAAACAGCAAAAGATAGTGAACATCCTTGTTTAGCTTGTCAGAGAGAAGGATGGAGGGCTAAATTGCTTTCAAAAGAACAGAAGAGCAAAAAGACTGGGTAGACTTCAATTAAGGCCTTTTTTAATCTACCTCACACACACACTTTTTTATACTACATCTCAATGGGTACATCCAGAGAAACCACTGAAGGGAATCATGAGGCACAGAGACAACATTTTTTTTTTTTCATTCAATGAAAGCATAGAAGCTGTCAAGCTCCAAAAATTACCAAAAAGTAGAGTTAAAAACATTTTGTCTTTTTGTGTTCAATGAATTAAAAAACAGTAGAGCTCCAACAGCACACAAACTACATCAAAAGTGACAGCAAAACTTTTACAATATTACAAATGTTACGTGATTAATGGTCTTGGGCAAGAAAAAAAAAAAAAAAACGTCACACTGGTACTCCTCATGGTCAAAAATGACAGCATTGGAAACAAATGGAAAACAAATTTCATCTAGTGAAGACGTTTGCTACTGCACCAAAACAAAATCTTACTGAAGGCTCTCTTTTTTTTAAAAAACATCAACCTCAAATTTGGAACACAGCTTGTTTAGATTTATGGCTTTGATTTTCTTTCAGTTTTAGAGTAAAACATGTTTTGAAAAACAGTTCATATAAAATTTGAAAATAGTATGTTGGTGCATTTTTCATAACAACAAACTTAAAATTCTATAACTTTTTTTGCATTTCCTTTTTTTTTTTCCACTTCAGCAATAATTTGTCAAGTGTCTTCTTTAAAAAGAGACTTAAGTCTGTGCTCCAAAGTATTTAAGATTTACAACAGATTAAGTTGGAAATTTCATTTTCAAGTCTATGCTAACAGATAATAAATCGATTATAACTACTGCATAAATAGAATTAAGAATTAAAAAAATACCCTAAAAATATACAATATTAAATACAACTAAAATACAGTATATTCATTTCATCAAAGTAAAAGAAAATAATAAAATAAATAAAAAATAAACAAAAAAAAATCTGTCATTTTTGAACACCGTGCATGGAGCACCAGAAGGTTAAGCTTCTTTCAGATATTTTTGCTAAACGTTTGTTGTGTTTTAAGATAAAGTAATGATGATGCTCTAGTAAGACATCTTGAGGAGTTTTCTAGGTTTGTGGGTTAAGCATACACACAGACACTGTCTCCCCGCTAAATTTGTTTAACATATTTGCATGCGACGTCATAAACACCCAGTGGTGCTGCTCTTGCTGCATTATGGTGCAAAAAAGCAGGCTGAATCAAAGTGACAATTAAGAGTCTCTCACATGATACAGCCCTGATAATTAATTCAGATTCATATGGACCGAGTATCCACTTTCCCTTCCAAATCACCCAGAGTCCACACGATCAATAAGTTCACACATGCTAAAGTACGATTGCTGTGACAGCAGAAAGGGGAATCATGGCATAGCACATACTTCATATAATCAAGAGCACATCTCTAAGTCTCCAGAGAGCATTACACGCACACATACACAGACTGGGATGATTAATTAAATATGGGCTGCTGAAGAAGCAGCCAACCTCTGACCTCTGGGTGAGGGACGGGGCGAGCAGGCGGAAAAGGTAATCGCAGAGACAGAGGGGAACAATCGGCCATTCGAGCTCAAGATGCGTGCGTGAGCCTTTTTAGCAGGAGTGGCCGGCTGAGGTCTGTGAGGACTTGGGGATTTTAGGGATTTCTTTAAGAGAAAAGGAGAGGGGGGCTAATGGAAAGCTAGACGTATTAGAGAAAGACGGATGCGGGTGCGCTGGAGGGGGCAGCTGTGAGAATTCGCCAAATGGTGTGAATGAATTGTGAACACAGTCAATAGTGCGTGTGAAGGACGAGCAGGGTTAAACCTCCACATGTGACCCAAAAGAGAGAATGAAGTGAGGAGAAAAGAGGATAAGAGGAAGAAAATGCAAAAGAAATAGAGAGAGACAAAACCACTCCATTCAGCAAAACAAAATATCTCACAATATATAGTCCAATAGAGAGGGAAAAAACTGATCCCAGAAAAGAACTATAATATAGAATGAATGAATGAATGAACGCATTACTGAATGAATGAATGAATGAACAAGTAACTAATAAACAAATAAATTAATTAATAAATAAATAAAATTAGTATAATAATATACATTATCTGAAATAAATGTGAGTGGTGCTTATTCGTGAAAAACATGCCACCACAAAGTGAAAAAGTTAATAGAAATAAAAATAAAATAAATAAAATTAAATGTAATATAAATACATTAAAAAAATAAATAAATAAATAAACATGCGTAATGTTTATCGATGAAAAACGTCACCACAAAGTGACAAAGTTAATAGAAAAACAAACAAATAAATAAATAAATGAAATTAGTATAATAATATACATTATCTGTAATAAATGTGAGTGGTGCTTATCCATGAAAAACATTCCACCACAAAGTGACAAAGTAAATTGAAAAATAAATTTAATGTAAATTAATTTAATGTAAATAAATAAATAAATAAACGTGAGTAGTGCTTATCCATTAAAAAAAAAACCTTACTATGAAATGCCAAAGTTATTAGAGAAAAATAATTAAACAAATAAAATAAAATAACACCGTGTCTACACCGGATGCAAGCGACGCGGCACGACAAAATACTATAGAACTCATTATAATCAGTGATGCTGTCTACACAGAAAACTGCTGCCATGTTCTATTTATGACGTATTGACACAAATTTCAAATGATTTTCAACGGTCACTTTGTCGCGTCCAGTGTACACAGACTTTAGCTGTTGAGGCGCGGTAGACACGACAACTGTCGCGTCCGGTGTAGACACGGTGTAATATTTATTTATTTGTTTGTTTGTTTGTTTGCTTGTTTAAAATTGACAAAAATATAATATTAATTAAAAATAATAACATTAATCAAATAAATTTTACATTATCTAAATTAAGTGTGAATGGTGCTTGTCCATGCAAAACATTCCACCACAAAGCGACAAAGTTTAATACTTGGTGTTTGTTGAAATTCTTCAGCTTGAGCAGTAGTAATGGTAATGCTTGCCTCAGCAAACTGCACTAATTAGAGGGAGGAATATGACTGTCTGTAGCATGATGAGCTAATGGATTTCCTCTCACTACATTTCCTGTCCATCACTGTCAGACGCGTGTGTCATACGCCTGTGTGGGTGTGCATGTGTGGCCTCCGGTGACCATCTGTGGATACTTTTATTATTAATTTTAAAGCACAGCTGGTCACACGGACAGAGAGAAAGAGAGATGCTCCTGGGATCTCATAGAAACATTTTCTGCCTATATACCATAGCTCACTCACTGTTACTAGTTAGTAAAATCATATTAAATTACATTTTTAGACCATCTTTAAACAATGAACTTTCAGAATTTTAATTTATTTTAATATATAATCCAATTTTTTAATTTACTTAATTTATTTTAATTCACAATACAATTTACAATTGAATAAGACTAAACTAATGGCTAATTTACACTTGATTAAGCAAATTACAATCACAGATCATCAGAATGTATTTTGATGTTGCATAGTAACATGAACTGAAATTATTTTAGTCCAATGAGATTTCAGTGTGGGAGGTACAACACAGGTTATACTGATTACGGGAGAAAAGAAAAACTTGCTCACACTGATAAAATCACCAAGTCACTGTGCTATTGGGCTCACAGACATTTCTATTTGACAACAGCAACAGAACGAACAAGCACTCGTGTATCACGTTCTACAGAAGCTCCACGAGAAACGGAAAACACTCCGACAGCACACAATCTCTTGTGCCCTTATTGAGAGTTCAATGAAAGCTTTATATTTCTCTGCAGGTTGAGCAGTGCTGCGGCTGTCATTACAGTAGCCCGCTCTCCTCCGGACCACATTTAGACCGATTCAGAGGTGCTTTTTTTTTTCCCTTTAAGTGGACCCATTATGTCATTAAGTCCTTCTAAATGTGAACTGCAGAGTGAAATGTGCATGCCGACTGCGATGAGGGTTTCTCTTTGTGCCTTTTGGTAGTGAGATAAAGAAGTGTGTGCTTGTGTGTGACGTTGATCTCTCAATTTCAGCATTCAGACACGGCACCTGTAGTACAAACATATTTTACGGCACATTTTAGAGCTAATCGGAAAGCATTTAGTCTCTCTTTCTCTAGTAAGCTGTTGCTGAAGGGTGAATAGAAGGAGGTTTTGGTTTAAAGTGCTTTTCTAGAAATAAAAGACACACCGTAAGTGTTTTAGCACAGTGTGAGCAGTTCTGCAGGTCATGTATTGATACACACACACACACACACTCACCCCTGACGAAGGGTAAGCCGTCCACCCGAGCTCTGCTGTGGCGGTCCGGGTGTCCATTAATGTTTCTGAAAAGCACACAAAACAAAGTTTTATGAGGAATCAGGAAAATTTATGTTGCAGATATTCATTTAGAACTGTGGTATCTTAACAGAGAAAAACTGAACTGGGTGTTTCAGATAAGGGAGGAATGCACAATAGAGGGCAGGAATGAAAAGTGTGGCTCTAGAATTAAAACTCTCTGCAGTGCCACTTTTGCACCACAGTGGCCCTGTGTTTCTGAAGATGGATATAGGATAAGCTGTCTGTGTCCTTAAAGTGGTCAGCGCTTGTCTGACCTTATCAGAGGAGATATCTTTGACCAGCCGGGAGAATAATCCACATACACATACTCCACCAAACACCGATAAGATGCCTGAAAGCGATAGAGAACCTGGATTGATACCTGACTTTAACATCAATGACCATCAAAGATAACGTTAAACCATCAAAACACAAAATTCAACAAAACAGGTGCCATTTGTGTCCCTTATACCTACAGTATGTGTTTAAAAAAATGAATAGCTGATATCAGTTTTTACAAACATTTAGCACACAAAAAATAAATAAATAAATAAAATAAACTTTACTCTTTAGTAATTTTGTTCTATTGTTAAAAGTATTTTTTTTTCATGGAGATTAATTTTAAGTCTTTCCTCATACCCCTTTCCAATTTCTCATTAGTATATTATTAGCAAATTATTATATATAATTATTAAATATTATAATATTAGCAAAAATTCACATTTTAAGAATCTATATGGAAATAAAGCTAGCAGTTTTTTTAAAGATTTTGATTGACTTAATGTATTATTAAAAGTTATCTCCAGGTTCATAGAACATCATAGAACATTCAAGGGATCCACAAAAAATGTCAGTTTTATTTTTTTATTTTTTTTACAAAATAAATAAAAAAAATAAAAAGTTTTATTTTTATCAGTTTTCTCTCTCTCTCATCTTTATTTAATGAACATACATTTTTGGTCTTCATGTCAATGTCAGTGAAAAATTGTTATTTATTTATTAATTTTAATAACATTTAATAACAATTTAATACATTTTATTTTTTAATAGTTTTTAATAGTTTCTTCTTTATTTCATTAAGATTTTTGGTCTTTCTTGTTTTCAATTTCTCCTTTCCATTATAGCATAAATGCACAACAAGCTTTTTTCTTCCTTTAAAATAATTAACTATTCCATCATTTAAAATAAATATATATTCTGAAATATGACCATTTAAGAGTAGACAGATACTAAAAATATTAGCATCAAATTCTCTTCTCAAGAGGTACAGTACTGTAAAAAATAAATAAATAAATAATTTAATTAATTAATTAATTAATTAATTAATAAAAAAAAGGTTGAGAAACCTTAAAAGTTTAAGGCAACCAGCTTCAGCAGATTTTTGAGTTTTCTCAACTTGTTGTTTTAAGTTTATACAACAAAAAGTTGAGAAAACTCAAAAATCTCCTGCAAAAATAAGTTGAGAAAATTCAAAAATCTGCTGAAGCTGGTTGCCATAAACTTTTGGTTTTCTCAACTTTTTTTACAGTGCAGTAGCTCATATGAAAGAACATCTCAGTGAATATTTAAAAACATCCAAACACTTTCTTTAATCACTTTATCAAACTGAAAACCAGTGGATTCTCAAAAGCAGCCGTTTCATAGAGTAACCAATTTGTGTTCAGTCTGTGATATTGTTTTATGCTTCTTTTTGCATGCATGAGTAATGGCTGTGAAGAGCTAACTGCACATGTCAGTACGATGACGTTCACATCAGTTCTGCAGCGCTGTGGGGATTCCTGCACTATGACATCCTTAAAGTAGCACAACAAGTTTCTGAAGTCAAACCACATCAGTGTAAACAGATCTATATCCAACTCCTAAACCAACCAACAGCCATTCTCCTTCTACCCTTCCCTATGGGTCCTTCACACACACACGTATACACACACGGACTGTAACTTAATTCCATCCCCGTGCGTCCCACTCGAAGCGAAGCCTGTCACACTGGGATGGTTGTAAGTAACGAGTGATGTCACAGGAGAGAGAAAAGATGAAGAATATCCTCTCTTTCCACAAAACACAATCTGATGCTACGCACCGGAAGCCAACTGTCATTTCCACTCTCCTCTCACTCTCTGCGTCCCTTGCATCTCAATCTCTCTGGAGTTAATCATACACTTTTCTCCTTTGACGTTTCTCTATATTTCAAGAGGAAAAAAGAGAAGATGAAATAAGAAAGCTTCGCTCTCTTTCAGATAGATGAGGAGAAGCAGATGACAAGCACTCGAGCCTCCCGCTGATGGATTCATAACATGATGTATAATTTTGCGATAACGTGACACTCTCCTTCCCGGCCGTCAATAACTCACCACCGGCTGATAGAGAAAACAGAGACTCACTCATATGAATGGTAACGTGCATTGTCAAACGCTTCAGGAAATCATCAATAAGGCTCATAAAGTTTTTATCCAAGTCAGTGGCAGCTGGTAATGCTCAGTTAACTTTCTCAAACACAACAAATCCAATTCAAATCAGCGTTCCTCTGTCTAACCGTGTTTATTCTCCGTATGTAGGCAACATTTCCAAGACCTGAGCTGCATACTTGGGTTTTTAGACTCATATTCAACTGTTCCCTATCTGTCAGTCACTACGAGTTACATCGTGACGACATAGGAGATTTACTCGGAAGCCCCAATCATCTCTGATTTTAAGAGAAAACGCCAATGAATATTGGCTAGTGGATTTTGCATACCTGAGCCACTCCCCGTGCACACGGGTATAAATAGGCGGCAGGTGCATCCACTCATTAGATTTTTGCTTCGGAGCCGAGTGGATGAACGTGTTGATCTCCACAAAGCCTTTCATCATCTGTCTGGAAGCTGTTCTGTTCTGCTCTGGCGGTGTCCCTGTCTGCAGCGATTCCCCTGGGCACTTCAACTAAAAGAGCAGATTTCCTAAAAGAGCAAATCACGGTCGGTTCGCGTCTTTTTAAAGACGCTGTTCCGGCATTGTCCTCTTGATTGCGGTCGTTTCCTATCCTCCGTCAACAGCCACGATCGTTGTCTTCAGTGTCTGGGCATCCATCCTGGGCACGCTGAAGCTGCGATCGTGGATGGTTTATGCGTTCGTTTTGAGCGTGTAACCATGGCAGCGCTGCGATCGCGCTTCTCTCTCCTCACGGGGATGGGAGGGGCTCCCTCTGTCACTACCCGCGCTGGCTTCTCTGCTACGAGCAGAGAACCATCGGCTAGTGCTCTGGGCGATCTGAGGGATACAGTGAGAGCCTTTCCGCCGGGCCAGTCCCCATGGACCTTTCACTCCTCCCGCAGCAGCTGTTCTGTGCGGCTCCCCGATGATTCTGATGTGCCGTCTTATGGCATGCCGATAGAGGATCAGATGTTGATAGCAGCATCGGGGGATGGGCAATCGTCCTCTGAGGATGAAGATTCGCCGCCGAATCGGACCCAGAATTGATGGCCATGCTTTCCCGGGCTGCCACGAGCATCGGGCTGGAGGCGTGCACACTTCTCAGTCCCGAGTCCTCGTGGCGAGATGATTGGCTCCTCGGCACGGGCCGTGGCTCGCGACCAAGCCCTGCCCTGGTCCCTTTCTTCCCGGAAGTGCACGAGGAGCTGATGAAGTTGTGGACAGCCCCTTTTTACGGCCAGAAGCAGCTCGCCTGTCTCCCCCATCCTCGCTACCCTCGATGGCGGGGCGGCTAGCGGGTACGTTGACATTCTCCAGGTGGAGAGTGCGGTTGAGGTGCACCTGTGCCTGCAAAACAACGCCACTTGACGGAATCGTCCTCATCTCCCGTCCAAAGCCTGTAAGCTGACGGCTGCTCTCGCGGCCAAAGCTTACAGCGTTGCGGGCCAAGCTGCCTCTGCTCGGCATGCCATGGCTATCCTGCGCGTACAACAAGCCAAGGCATTAAAATGCACGAGGGTAGTACCAACCTGAGGTTGAAGCAGGAACTGTGCTCGGCGACTGACCGTGCCCTACGGGCGACGGAAGTCACAGTGCAGTCCCTCGGGAAGGCGATGTCCACACTTGTGGTCCAAGAGCGCCATCTATGGTTCAGCCCTGCTGAGACGAGCAATGTCGACAAAGTGCACTTTCTCGATGCTCCCATCTCCCAGGCTGGACTGTTCGGCGACACTGTCGAGGACTGTGCCCAGCAGTTCTCGGCAGTACAGAGGCAGACCGAGGCCACCCAACACATCTTGCCCCGGCGTGATGCACCATCTGGCACCGCTCCGCCGCAGGGCAAGCCCCAGTCTGCTTGTCGCCGTGGGTGCCCTCCTGTGTCCCCCAGAGCCGCTCCGCCCCGTGCTGAGGTAACACCTAGGCCGGCGCGTCGAGCCTCTCGCAGGAGCGCGGTGGTCCCCGTGTCCCAGCCGGCCCCTAAATTGTCCAGGAAGACGACAAAGCGGCCCTGACACGGGCAACCCGGAGATGTGGGAAGCTCCTCTTTCTTGGGAGATGGCGAGGACAGCGCCACTCCTTACCCCGGAAGAGGGCCGGGCAGAGAATCTTCTGTTTCTGTTCCGCCGCTGGCTGTTCCTACCGATACGCACCTGTCTTGCGTGAGGGGATTGTCCTCCTGGCAAAGGATGCAATCGAGCCGGTTCCTCCAGCCGAGATGAGGCAGGGGTTTTACAGCCCCTACCTCATCGTACCCAAGAAAGGCAGTGGCCTTTGGCCAATCCTGGATCTGCGAGTCTCGAATCGGGCCCTTCTCAAGCTCCCATTCAAGATGTTGACGCAGAAGCACATCATTAGATGCATCCAGCCCCAGGATTGGTTTGCAACGGTCGACCTGAAGGACGCTTACTTTCATGTCTCGATGTGCCCTCGACACAGGTCGTTTCTACGGTTTGCGCTCAAGGGTCAGGCAGGGAAGTACAGTGTTCTCCTCTTCTGGCTGTTCCTGTCCCCCTGTGTCTTTCCGAAGGTCACGGAGGGCACCCTTGCCCCGCTACGGGAAGTGGGCATCAGGATCCTCAACTATCTTGAGCATGGCCCGCGTGCGAGAACAGTTGTGTGATGACAGGGACCCAGTGCTCTGGCACTCAGCCAGCTGGGGCTTCAGGTCAACTGGGAAAAGAGCAAGCTCTCCCTCATGCAGAGAATCTCTTTTCTTGGTGTGGAGTTAGACTCGGTGAGTATGATGGCGCGTCTCACTAACGAGCATGCCCAGTCCGTGCTGAACTGCCTGAGTTCCTTCAGAGGCAGGACGGTGGTACCACTGAAACCCTTTTCAAAGGCTCCTGGGGCATATGGCATCCGTAGCTGCAGTCTGGGATTGCTTCATATGAGACCACTTCAGCACTGATTACACTTCCGAGTCCCGAGATGGGCATGGCACCGTGGTACAGTTCGCGTGACTGTCATGCCAACGTGTTACTGCTCATGCAGCTCCTGGACGGACCTTGTCTTTCTACGGGTCAGGGTGCCTTTAGAACAATTGTCGGCATGTCGTTGTCACGATGGATGCCTCCAGTGCGGGCTGGTGCGCTACATGCAACGGGCAGGCAGCCTCGGGGTTCTGGACAGGGCCTCAACTGCTTTGGCACATCAACTGCCTCGAGTTGCTGGCAGTGCTACTAGCCTTGCGGCGGTCCGGCCGCTGCTGCTTGGCTAGCACGTGTTGGACCGCATGGCCAACACTGCGACCATTTTGTAGATCAACTGGCAGAGTTGTCTACGATCACGTTGCATGTCACAACTTGCCCGCCATCTCCTCCTCCTCTGGAGTCAGATGTGGTGCAAGTCACTGCGCCGTCCATATCCTGGGGGACCTCAATTGTGTGGCCGAGGTGTTCTCACAACAGCCCAAGTTCCCAAGGGAATGGCGACTCCATCCCGAGACAATCCAGTTGTTCTGGAGTCGATTCGAGGGAGCTCAGGTAAGCCTGTTGTCTTCCTCGAGTCCTCCCGCGGCCAGTTGTATGACTCCCTGACCGAGGGCCCCTCGGCTTGGACGCACAGCTGGCCTTGGGCTTCACGCAGGCATGCGTACCCCAGTGAGCCTTATTGCACGAACACTGTGCAAGGTCAGCGAAGACGAGGAACAGGTCCTGCCGGTTGCGCCTCTTTGGCCCACCCGGACCTGGCTTTCGTAACTCACGCTCCTCGTGACAGCCCCTCCTGGCGCATCCCTCCGAGGAAGGATCTCCTTTCTCAGGGGCCCGGCACCATGCGGCACCCGCGTCCACTTCTTGGAGCCTCCATGTGTGGCTCTTGGACGAGACGCAGTAGACTCCCTCTACGAGGCAAGCCTACGCCCTGTATGAAGTCTGTTCGCAAACTGGTGCTCTTCTCACTGAGAAGACCCCCGAAGATGCACGATTGGAGAAGTGCTTTCTGTCCTGCAAGCAGGGTTGGAGCGTAGGCTGTCACTCTCCACCTTGGAAGTGTATGTGGCTGCTATCGTAGCACATCACGATGCAGTGGACGGCCGGTCCCCTGGGAAAGCACAATCTCATCGTGAGGTCTCTGAGGTGTGCCAGGGGGTTACATCCTCCTAGGCCACCCCCGGTGCCCTCCTGGGATCTCTCTGTTGTCCGGGCTGGACCACAGAGGGGTCCCTCTGAGCCGCTGGGTTCAGTCGAGCTTAAATTCCTGTCTGCTAGAAGACAGCGCTCCTGACCGCGCTCTCATCCATCAAGAGGGTCGGGGACCTCCTAGCATTTTTGGTGAGCGAAGAGTGCCTTGTGTTAGGGCCGGCCTACTCTCATGTTGTTCTGAGACCCAGGCCTGGATACGTTGCCCAAGGTTCCCACCACGCTTTTTTGCAATCAGGTGGTGAACCTGCAAGCACTGCCCTCGGAGGAGGCAGATCCAGCCTTGGCATTGCTGTGTCCCGTAAGAGCATTGCGCATATACGTGGACCACACCCCGGAGCTTCAGAAGCTCTGAGCAGCTCTCTGTCTGTTACGGAGGTCAGTAGAAAGGGTAGGCTGTCCCCAAGCAGAGGTTGGCCCACTGGATAGTGGATGCCATCGCCTTGACATACCAATCCCAAGGTGAGCCGTGCCCCCTGGGGGTGAGTGCTCACTCCACACGGAGTGTTGCCTCCTATGCGCTGGCTCACGGCGACTCTTTGGCAGACATCTGTTGACCTCCAGGCTGGGCGACACCGAACACCTTCGCGAGACAGGCTCCGCGTTGAGTCAGTTTCTTCCCATGTGTTGGGTAACAGGTAAGTGGCAGGAAGAGCTGGCCGGTGTCACGCTTGCTGCGCCATTCCCCCTCACCCGGGGATGCGAGCGCCTTTTTCCTCCTCCAGTAAGTTCCCCGGACGGCGAACCCTGGTAGAGTATCCTCCAGCACCCCCGGCAGTCAGACTGGGCGGAGCAGTCTGACGCCAGGCCCAGTATCGGTGTTAGCTTGCCCGGGTACCCGGCCAGCCCCTTTCCTGGGCTAGGTGTCCATATGGCTTGATTCCCTGCGGGCAATCCCATATGTGTATTCTTGCATGGTAAGGTTTTCCTCTCGGTAAACCCGTGTCTTCCCTTTGACAGAGCGTTCTGTCAGGCTCTGCTGGCAGCCGCTCTTCCCTACTCCTAGGTAGGACCTGCCCCAGAGGCCATTCCATATGTAGTACTGCCCCAGGCTTGGGTCAGTCCATATCAGTGTCTCCACATGTCACCTCCCTGAGGGTAGGATGTGGCCTCCGTAGCGTCCTTCTCCGGAAGGCTCGCTTCCCCATCATTACTGCCAAACTGTAACAACAAATAGGAAAGATTTGAAGCAAATCTTTCATTGAAGGTCGAAATCCCTTCTGCTGAGAATTTCTGTGGGAAAAGGAAGAGCGGCTTGGCTATCTCCAGCAGCAATGTACTCAGTGGTCCCTGCGGGCACCAAGGTTAGCGAATTTGCGCTGGGGCGATGGGAAGGTTGCGACCTTTCGCATGGCATTTGTCTGTCACGCGCTCACTTGTCAGCAACTGCATGCCACAAGGTTGTGACGGGGTTCAGGTTGTGGCGCTTTCCATAGGACCCCTATGTCGTCATGACATAACTCGTAGTGACCGACAGATAGGGAACGTCTCGGTTACGTACGTAACCCTCATTCCCTGATGGAGGGAATGGAGACGTCATGTCCCCATGCCACAATCTTGAACCATCGCTGGTTGCCAGGGACTCGTTCTCGGCTCTGAAGAGTAAAACCTAATGAGTGGATGCACCTGCCACCTATTTATACCCGTGTGCACGGGGAGAGGCTCAGGTATGCAAAATCCACTAGCCAATATTCATTGGCGTTTTCTCTTAAAATCAGAGATGTTTGGGGCTTTCAAGTAAATCCCCTATGTCGTCACGACATAACGTCTCCGTTCCCTCCATCAGGGAACGAGGGTTACGTACGTAACCGAGACGTTCCAAGAGGTAGACAGCAAAATAATGCTATCTTTTGAGGCACAAGTGTAATGTTAAAACAGACCCCAATACACTGCAAGCTCAGTGATGAGTCAAGAGTCGAGATGGATATATTTTATTCAGTACTAAAAAATACTGTTCAAAATTTGGAGTCAGTTTTTTTTATTTTTTTTAGATTAATTAATTTAAAAAAATAAATAAATAAGTCTCTTTAATACAGTATTATTTTGAAGTATTATTACAATTTTAAATCAGGTATTTAAATATATTAATAGCATAATCTTTATGACAAACATTGTTCAGTCAAATAGGTAGCCCTACCCATAATTTAAAACTTGCATAGGGGAGCTCATTTTCATGAAAATAAAATAAAATAAAATAAAATAATAAAATAAAATAAAAAATAAAGCAAAGTAAAGTAAAATGAAATAAAATAAAATAAAAATAAAGCCACAACATACTTAAAATGAATTAAAAATAAATAAATAATATAAAAAAAAAACAAAATATAAAATATAAAATACTTCATCACAAGGCACAAACTACTTCAAATAAATATTTCAATTAAATTAAAATATCATGTCAAGCTCAAACTACTTGAAAAATGAAGCTAATTTATAATAATAATAATAATAATAATAATAAATTTAAAAATAAATAAGCATCACAAGCTACTTAAATATTTAAATGAACATAAATTAAAATAGCACGTAAAGTCACAAGATACTTAAAAAGTATCAGATTAAATTTTAACAGCAAAAATCAAGACTTGTGAGAGCAAGATTACATTAACACGTTGAGTGATTCTGTTGTTATTGATTGGTGATGATTGATGAAGCCTCTGTTGGAGATAAGAAGCAGAAGATCAATCATTCATTCATTGATTATGACATAATTGGGAGAGCGGAGATTTAAGAGCCAATCAGAGACACTCTTTACTGCTGTGGGCAGGGCATGGGGTGATTATTAGAGATATTAAATGCCTAGACTGAAAAAATGCACACACAAACACAATACAACACATACATTGTGGTTCAGCTCTGTTATTAAACACACACACTGCATAATTCAACTGCTCTAAATAGCACAGGCTGTGCGGTTCCTCCAGCAGCTGGTGTCTCAGAGGAGATAGACCTCTGTACATTACTTCCCTCAGGAGATATATCCTCCTCCTGAGAAATCACTCTCATTCGGCGTGTGTGAGGGGAACGGGGCGCTGATTTAGAGCTTAATGCTTTTTGAGGTCGTATCAGCTTCCAGCTCAGGCACGTGCACAGGTAGGGCTCAACCTGTGCAGAGCACATGCCCTTTTTCCCCTTACACTCCGAAGTGCCCTTTTTTGGTGAGTTTTTTTTTTTTTTTTTTCCCCTTCAATAAATCAATGCTATTAATCACCATTTACATCTGTCTGTCTGTTTTACAAATATTTAGCCAATGAAATGTATTAAATAGAGCTTGCGACTAAAATCTTGTTGGATCCACTCAAACTGTCAGTAAAACCTCATAACTCCACTCCACTATCTGGACTGAATGAACTGAAGTTCCACAGCAGCAGTGTTCCCAAGTCCGTGGGATGTTTTTCATGTCCGTGGGTTGAAATGACCTCAATAACGTGACATTTAGCCCCTGGAATGCGAATTTACCAAGGAAACCCCACCAAAAAAATGTGTATGTTACCACACGGAACGCGATTTTTAATGGGGGGCCCCCTCAAAATGCGATTGGGCTAGTTTTGGGCTAGTTTTGAGTAGCAATTGGGCGAGTTTTGTTGTGAAATGAAAACCTGGCAACCCTGCACAGCATCTGAACGAAGTCTTGCCACGGTAAATATCTTGTCGTTTGAATAAGTACAGCGTTTTCTTTAAGTAAGAAACACTAACTTTATGTCTGTAAAGGCTCATATTTTATGTATTTGAGGTCTGAGACAGGTGGGACCCGAGAGAGAGGGCTACTAAGATTTGCCATCTTAGTCATAGCCAATAGCCTACACTTAAATAGCCTGTGCAGACAGTAGCAATTCATCTTTAATCAAATGAGATTTTGGCCAAATGTATTTTACAACTGGAAAAACTGAGCGCCCATATAGCTACAACAAATGTTGTAACCTGTTGATGAAAACGTAATGTGATGCCACCATTAATGATGGATGAAATGCCATTAATGATGGATGAAATGCACACATCCGCTGGTCAAAAACCCTGTAACTGCATTTGAGTGATCCTCGTCACCTAGGTAAAATATATTTCTAAGAAATTTCTTCTTTGATTTATGATTGCTGATACACTTAGTTTGTTAACATTTAATCATATTATATGGTCGCATGGTTAATGTTTACGCTGTTAATATGCACGTATTTGCTAGATAGCTAATTTTTGAATCTAGCTCGTCGTCTTCACATGTATAAATGCAGTAAAACATGGTTTTACTTCAGTAATGTTGTAGTAACTAAAAAAAAAAAAAACATTACAGAATCAGAACACTGTGAAATATTTATATTTTACCATGCAGATATATAGGATTAGGAGGGGAGAGCTCTGGCCCTTATTTCAGTTTCAGCACATGCCCCTCAAAAGGTCTGTGCACGGCCCTGTTACAGCTCATTAATATGCAACATGTGGACTATAATAAATTAGCATAATGGCACAAAGGGATCATGGAATCTTGTTAGGATGCAAAACACCAACAAAGACATACAAAACGGATCCCACCAGAGAAAGCAGAGAGTAGGAAGGTGCGAGCACACTGAGTAGATCAAATATTTCATGCATAATAGTAAAGGCAATCTCATTTACACGCGGTGACCCTCTATCATTACATAAAAGGTTGCTTGCCGTTTTCTGTTCTCTTTGTGTTTAGAGATTCACTGAACAGTTTTTCTTTACCCATCCCTGCACCCGTCGTGTCCAGCTGAAACCTGGCATGTCGCAACTGGTTATGATGCAAAAACCAACAGTGTTTTTAGTCACTGACATCAAATAAGGATGCACAATATTACATTTCTGACCGATATAATAATAATAATAATAATAATAATAATAATAATAATAATAATAATAATAATAATAATAATAATAATAATAATAATTTATTTCATTGTATAGATGAAAACTGATAAAGAGATAAACCAAACACTGAAAATAGAATGTATTTAAATTCTATAAAAAATGCATACAATACTGTGTACAAAAATTTTGGTAAGAATAAAAATTTTTGTGAAAATTTATTCGGACACTTGCTAAAGATTACATTTAACAGTGCTATTAATATTTTTGTTATTTTTAAATATTATGTTTAAGTGATCATTAGATGACATAAGCAATAAAAAAATGTCTACAGTATAATTTTGTATATAATTTGTAAGTAATCTACCTAGCTCTGTGTATATATATATATATATATATATATATATATATATATATATATATATATATATATATATATATATATATATATATATATGGGTAGTTGACAAATAAAAATTGGACTGTGTCCTATGGTGTGACATAGCAAAAATGCAAGGAAAAAAAAAAAACAACACACAAATAACATGATAAAAATGTATCAAATAGCATGAGAGAGGTTTATCTTCAGTGTTAGAGGTTATTTTTTTATAAACTTTTCCGTCACACCATAGGACACATTGATATGTCAACTACCCATATATATATATATATATATATATATATATATATGCACTAACTACAAAAAAAATATTAAAAATAGAATAAAAAATAATTAATTAAAAATAAATACATACATACATACATAACAAAGCCCCAGTTTGTGGTTAAATAAGCAGTGCAAAGTCTGCAAACATTTACAAAATATCTCTTTTTATGTTCTGAGAAAGAAAAAATGTCATACAGCCACAGAAATTTTTAAATTTTATTTTATTTTATTTTATTTTATTTTATTTTATTTTATTTTAGTTTAGTTTAGTTTAGTTTAGTTTAGTGAACTATCCCTTTAAGAGCTTCATTTCACTGTTTATCTTCATTTCATCCTTAAGACACGATTACAGTACATATATCTCTGTTATCCGTGAATGTACTGGGGGAAAAAAAAAAAAAAAAAAAAAAAAAAAAAAAACTTACCTTTCCTAGAGCACCAGCTCACTGGTTTTATTAAATCCGAGCAGAACTCCACTCCCAAAACCTGCAGAGCTGCAGTGCAATAAGCAGAGAGTCTGTTTTAATCAGAAGTTTGGTCCTGAGAGCCTGAGTGATGTCACGGCTCTTAAATAAAGCTGGGTAAATAAGCTGATTCATCTCAGCGGGTCAGAGCGCCACGGCTTCAGTGACGGCAGAGCTACGACCTTCACCACGGACACAGCCGCATCATTCACCCTCTGGCAGGTGAGGTCAGTGACCCATGACCCCAGAGCGCTCAAGTGCGTCTCTTTCGGCCTGTCGTATTTACACTAGGCGTTCAGGGCTAAGACTTTAATATTTAATACAGGATAGTGCCAGTACAGAAAGAGCACATTAAACATTGAGCAGCTCTCCGCTCTCCGATCAATACTGTGGTTCTCACCATGAAATTGCTCACCTGAATACACACACACACACACACTCACACAGGTGCAACATCCACACAAACAGGTCCAGAGGAGCGTGGAATGATATTGACCAAAACCTTGCACAAGTACACAGAGTTTCTGGGCTACACATAAACAAGACTGTCCTGGGAGTTTCACAGCGCTTGTACGGTGGTAGAATCTACTTTACAACTGTAGTGTGCTGTGATACAAGTTACTTAAAATTTAAAGTAGTTCAAAGACAGTCAAGTTCCTCTTCTAAAAAATAAATAACACGACAGGCAACAAACAAAAACGTAGGTAAACTACAATAAATCTTTTAAGGGGGAAAAATATTTTAAAATATATTCATGTGATCATAAAGGTGATCATATATATATATATGTACACACACACACACACACACACACACACACACATATATACATATATACATATATATATATATATATATATATATATATATATATATATATATATATATATATATATATATATATTATGGAGGGCCATATTACTCAAAATTAAATCATTAAATAAATGTTGAAATATATAAATAAATTGATAAATACCTAATTAAATCATTAAATACATATTTGAATAATTAAATACATAAATAAATAAATCATTCATTCATTCATTCATTCATTCATTTTTTTCTTCAACATTTTTTATTTTCAGGGTTACGGTTTCGGCACATAACCCTGAAAATGAAATTATATGAAAATGAATTATTTAAATACATACATAAATAAATGCATAAATGAATAAATAAACAAACGAATGAATGAATGAATATTTATTTATGCATTTATGTATTTAGTTATTTAATTATGTATTTAAAGATGTATTTATATATTTCAACATTTATTTAATGATTTAATTTTGAGTAATTTGGCCCTCCATAGTATATAAGATGAATGAATAAATAAATATATTGAGAAATTGATTAATATTCCCATAATTTTTATGGACACAGCTGGTTGGGGGTAAAAGCACACATGGTAAAGCTGTGACAAGTATATAATTAAAACTTAAATCAACGCTGTATTTTTCTCTGCCTCAAAAACAATAAAGAGTTTTCTCGTACTGAATTTTGATTAGGGTGAAAGCAGCTGAATGGATAAATTTACACTAATACTAAATGAATAAATAAAATATAAGTCTACAACTGATAGACTGCACCATTTATCACGACCTAAATATTTTGTTACAAAAAGACACAAAATACACACAGATAATCAAACCAGTTCATTAACATCAACCATCTAAACAAACTGATTCCCTAATATGAATCAAACGGATAAGTACAACACTACAATGAGGAGAGAGAAAATATTTTGACAATTTCTGACATTCTGACATTCACATGTCACGGTCATGATGTGTTAGCGGAAAAAAATCTGATCTACAGCTTGTTACTTTATCTCAGGCTGATTTTCGACATCATTGTTCTTTCATTTATAGATATATTAAAGTGAATATGGTTCAGTCTCTAGTTAGGGAACAGCCAGATCAGGTGAAACGGGTCTCACATCAGCCATGACCAAACCACACACGCTTATCAGATACTTCAACACCTGTCCCTCGCTCTGTCGGGGTGAAAATGAATCCTGAGTCACATCTGAGCGTCTGTGTGTGTGTGTGACATATGAGAGGAAATCCTTAGCGGTGGCTGTTAGAGTCACACGTCGAAGAACGGGGGAAATCAGTAAGTGTGAAAGGATGAGTGTGAGAGAAGGGACACGCTACAACTGATCGATTTCAACGTGAAAGAAAAAACCCTCAAGAACAATGAACAATGGAGCAATGGCTTATTATCAGGATTCTTGTAAAGGAGCAGAAGGAACGAAACAGACACAGGTCAATATGAATGAAAAACTGGATCTTTGAGAGGATCAAAGCCATTTCGTTTTCTCTAATTATTTCTAAATGACACTTGTTAATTGCAGTTTCGTAAGAAGTTATTGTTCCAATTGTCCGGGATTGTGACAGATAAATATGACTCTAGTCTTGCTCTCAGACAGACAGTTGTGGATATTCTGATGTACATTAGACACAGAAAATGATTTATTTATTTTTTGTTTTGGCTTTTTTCAAAACAAGCTGCAATCAAAGTCTTTACACAATTTTGTAGAGTCAGGCTTTTGTCAGACAACCAAGAAAAAAATAAATCAATAATGTATATATTGTAAATCTATATATATATATATATAGATATATATATGATATATATATATATATCATGATATATATATCATATATATCATTTTATATAATAAGAATTTCACTGAACATATTCAACAAACATATTCAAGGACTAGCGGTGTGCTGAGATTTAATATATTTTGTCTAAATAAATAAAAATTAAAACACTAAAAACTCAAATTAATCACTTTGAAAGTTACAAGTGCATTTAGGCACCACAACATTATAATGTACAGTATGAAAAATGAATGTTCATTTTGAGACCAATGAACAGTGTTATTAAATTATTCATGTTTTTAAAGTTCAACTTCAAAAGAGCGTTAAAGGATGACAAAGATAACTAAAGAAAAAAACAGAGAAAATTATGCTCAAAATTTTCAATATCTACACTGATGTTCAAAAGTTTGGAGTCATAAGACTTTTATTAGATTTTGGGGTCCCGCTTTATATTGTGTCCCTAATACCTGTGTACTTACATATTAACTAGAAGTGTACGTAGTATGTAACCACAGTGTAAGTACACATTGGTACATAGTATCTACAGCTGTAATGTTTGGGTAACTGCACATATGTAACAACCCACTGAATGGTATGTGTGAGTACAAATGTGTAACAGGACATTGGTAACAACACTTTTTGGTAATGAAAGTATAAATGTGTAACAGGACTAACACGACTTTTTGGTAAAGAAAGTGTTACACTTTATATTAAGTAGACAATTCCTATGGATTTACCATGTAATTACTCTGATGTTACACAGCAGCGGCCAGTAAGTTAGGCTTTACATATAAATTGTGGTTGGTGTCCAGAATGTTACACTTTATATTAAGTACACAGTTCCTGAGGAGTTACCATGTAAGTACACTGGTATTATAATGATGCACCAACTCCAACTCGAAATCCAACTCCTCCCACTTTACATATGCCTAAACCTACCCATCTCCACTCCCTGGATCCCCCCCGTTCCAATTACTATTATGCATGCTGTTGTTACAAAATGTAGTTATATAATTCCTGTTACACGAGTACTTAGTGAAGTGAAAAAAAGTGTTGTTACCAATGTCCTGTAACACATTTGTACTTACACATACCATTCTGTGTAAGGGTTGTTACATGTGTGTAGTTACATAAATATTACAGCTGTAGATAATATGTACCAATGTGTACTTACACTGTGGTTACATACTACGTACACCTCTAGTTACTATGTAAGTACACAGGTATTGGGGACACAATATAAAGTGGGACCGATTTTGGAAATAATTTCATTAAACAAAGATAAATTAAATTGATCAAAAGATGTTTAAATGGGCTTACATTTTTAAAATTCTAATTAAGCTTTTTTTTTTTTTTTTTTTGGTGTACATTGTTTATTAAAAAATCCTGGGAAAATATACCACATTTTCCATAAAAAAAAAACAATAACAAAACAAAACAGCACAGTAGTAAATCAGCATATTAAAAATGATTTCTGAAGGATCATTGAAGGATCACTGAAGACTGGAGTAATGATGCTGAAAATTTATCTTTGTATCACAGGAATAAATTACATTTTAAAACATATTACAATAGAAAACAGCTATTTTAAATAGTAATAATATTTCAGAATATTATGAATTTTACTGTATTTTCTTAGTATAATTTTAAATGCAGCCTTGATGATCATAAAGAGACTTTTCAAAAACTAAAATCTCAATCCACTTGGAACAGTAGTACATATAGGCCTAGGTTTATAATGATACAGTCCCGATATATTTTCAACCCTAATGAGGTCCAGAAACGAAAAGTCCTGCTGTATAAGAATAATATGAACTTGATTCACACAGTGAACACTAACTCATAAGTAGGAGTTGTTCATTTCGAGTTGTACAAGTTGTACCATTCCCGAAGTGCTTTAAATGAGCAAATTGAATTCCATGAAATTCCATTAAGCTCCCTGAAATCTGTTCACTGAACACGCTCCCATCCGATTCTTCACATCCCTAGGCTAAAGTCAGATGAACTTGTTTCTGTGAGACAGGCTTCCAGAGCGGGACTAACTTCAACCTTGTCAAACACGGTTCCTAAACACAGGAAGCTGATCAGCTACAGGGAAACACATCCTCCTGAGTATTCCCTACGGCCAATCACAGCTCACCAAACAGGTGCAGAATGCCAAACTACCCTCTCAGCGGCCTGTCCTCCGAGACGCTTCTTTCCCCTCTCTCTATCTCTCATTCTTTACAGTCGCAGGTCATTTGCATGCATTAACATAGCGCTGAACAAAATGGCCATCTTTAGTTCACCCATAATCTCTTCTTCATTTTCTACACCACTACTATTACTGTATGTGTCTATTCGCCGCACCTGTTCTTTCTATCCTTTTAGTCATTCCTTTTTTTCCTCATCATGTCTTATAAGTGCATTTCCTTTTCTAATGAGTCCATATAACTGCAGGGTATCCTGCAGTTATATGCATATACATGCATGTGTGTGTATTATATATACCTAATAAATATACACAGTACACACACATATATTATGTAAACAAAAACTTTTAGTTTGGATGCGATTAATCGCGATTAATCGTTTGACAGCACTACTATTTACACCTTGAACTACTTCAAATTATAATGAATAATTACATAATTGATATAATTATACTTAATTTAGACTCTTAATTATAAAACACAGTATATTTTTAATCTTAATGTATCAAAGTATGTAAAGCATTACAAAGTTGACTATTGAATTGTTCTTGAACAAAGGTGCTATGAAATAAAATAAAATAACCTTCATACCTGCTTTATCATTTTATTTGTTTTATTTTATTTTATTTATTTATTTTTTGCCTCAGGGCCAACAAAATTGCAGCCAGGTAAAGTAAAAAAAAAAGAAAAAAGAAGGCATATTTTGGCCCCTGCCTGACATCTTTCTGTGTTAAATTATTTCCCTCACTTTTTTCCTTCTTCTTTTGTTCTTCTTTGGCACATTCAAATTAGTGCGGAAACACAATGGACAGTAAATTACATATTCTTGTTTATTAAACAGAATGTGAGAAAAGCATGTAATGGAATTGAACAGATTTCTTCATCAAATTGCTCATAATTCTTATTTAGCTGCATATTAAAGGGGTCCTATTATGCTTTTTCAGTTTTTGAATTTTAGTCAGTGTGTAGTGTGTATGTTTGGGCATAAAAAAGATCTACAAAGTTAGAAATCTCAAAGTCCACTCCAAAGGGAGATATTTAGTTTTTAAAAAATCCCTTTTCAAGAACTACAACGAACGACTCGTTTGGACTACAAAGTTGTTTTCCTGTATTTGTGACATCACAAATTGGCCAATTAGAATATCATTAAAATAAATCCCGCCTCCGGAAATTCGAATGCACGTTTCAAAATCGAAACCCGGTGCGGGTGTTTTTATATCACTGTATTTCTGATGGAAACCGACTGTCTTCAGAAAATTTTGGATGTCATTTTCATTTCATCATGCATGTAATGTCTGATAAAGCAACGTTTGTGAGAGAGCTCTGCTTTGTGTACAGCGTTACCGGGGAAACCTCGCTCTCTCGCGCTCCAACAACGCCTCCCGCTGGCAGAGAATTAATTTGCTTTTAGTCATTCTGCCTAGCTGTTCATCAATCACAGCGCACTGGGACAGCTAACCAATCACAACACATTTCGTTTTTCGGAAGGCGGGCCTTCATCAAACCCGGAACTAATCGAGCCATTTGTACCAGACTGGGGAGAATGGTATTGTAATATTGTAAATTATGTGAAAAATAATGCATTTTTCGAACAACCAAGCATGAGAGCATGTTCTAGTACACCCCTAAAACGAAATCAAGACTTTGTAAAAGAGCATAATAGGACCCCTTTAAGCGAATGCGGATACAGCAGTAACTTCTGGATATGTGTTTTCTCTCTGCGGATATGGCACGCTGTAATGTTGATTACAGCCATTAAAATAAAGAATATTACACGCTGAACATTTACTAAAATCACATCTTCAGAAGCTGGAACGGAGCCGGCGTCTCAGAGCGCACCCAAATCACACTCACATTTACGAGAGCCTCCGAGCGCACATGTGTGCAGTGAGTAATGTTTTCAATCTCACATTTTCCCCACATCCCAGTTTAATTACATGAAATATGTTCAATCATCATTCTCTGGAGAACCAGCGGAAGCTTGTGTTTATGACTGGATGGCGTGAACGGAACGGGGAGTTCGGTCTCCTGTATTCTCGATAGCACAAAGCCAACCTCAAAGCTAGCTTTACTGGAACATTAGATGCTCATGGAATGTTCTGTGGCATTCTGGAATCCCCTAACATGCTAATAAACGTTCAACTGCCGTTAGCACTCCGAAGTGATTTGTATGCGTTCCACCTGTACAATCAAATCTGACATTATGATGCATGCGCTAAAGGAACGGACCAATAGCAACCGGTCATTTTTTTTCCCATCTCCCATCATGCTAATTTTTGTTCCTTTGAGATCGAAGCAACACTTCTGAAATGTTAAATAATGCATATAACATCTAGCTGCATTAAAATATACATTAAATCTGGCATGTCAATCAATTAAATTATTTACAAGATATGCTGATTAATTTATTTAATTCAGTAATCAGCATTTGCTGAGGATAGATAGATAAGACAGTACGACAACGATAGATAGAATGATAGATAGATAGATAGATAGATAGATAGATAGATAGATAGATATTCTCTCTCTCATATATATATATATATATATATATATATATATATATACATACATACAATTTACATATAATATATAAATATAATAATATATCATTTTTAGCAAATATTGCTGATTACTCAATAAGTCAGTATATCTTGTGAAAAATATAGTGCAATTTAAAAATCTATCTATCTATCTATCTATCTATCTATCTATCTATCTATCTATCTATATGTATATGTATGCAAATATATACATATATACATAGAGATTTTGTTTTGAGAAAACAATTGATATAATATATAATATATTTGATATAAAATATATTTGATAAGCTGTAATATTTGCTGAGAAAATTATATTATACCATACACACCCACCCCTACTCCTAAACCAAGTTAACATACATGAAATGCTGAACAGTGAGACCCAGAGAGAGAGAAACAAAAGGAAAGAATGATCAAGAGAAGTAGGAAGTGAGGGAATGTGAGATAGAGAAGCTTTAATTGGCCTCTCATTGAAGCGTGTGCATGGAGACACGAGGTCGCTGCCTGCTGCGCTCTCATTGGTTCGTGCCTCGATGGGGAAGCCGAGAGAATCCGACATTTCATTAACAGTTCATCTTTTAATGAGAGCTCTGAGGGACCAATCAACACACAGTGTTTCAACACACAGCGTTCCCCATGGAATCACATATGCTCTGCTCACAGGCCTCAACAGATGTACACGTACATACAGTTACATACGCTACACAAGGCCATCTCTGAGGCGGAATTTACCCTGAAGGCAAGTAAACTTGAAGTAGTCAGAGCCTGAGACGCCTAAAGCCACGTCAGAACAAGAGGTATTACGTTGCACTAAACCATATACAAATCAGATGCATCTTATTCACTTAGAGAGTTTGTACTGCTCTCTGAAGCAAGAAATGTTGCTCTTTTGAGATGTGAACAGTAGCAGTAGAAGGTCTTTTAGAAAATGTGTCTTCATATCTTATATATAAAAATATATATATATATATTGTATATGTTTTTTGAACACCAAATTTATTGAAAAAAGTAGCCTAAGCCTACAGATGACAAGAAGCAACGCTTAAACATGAGTTAAGTTGAATCAAACTGACTGTGAAAGTCATTTCAACTTATTAAACTGACTTAAAAAAATAATTTGTGGCCATGATTTTTTTGATTAGCCTATATTATAACCTGTAACATGTCTGTGTCGTACCAAATTAAGAATTAACAACCATTTACACTACAGACATAGCAAAAAGACAGCAGAGAACGAGCGAGAGTGTCTATTTACCTCAGCAGCAACAAATCTCGCATTCTTAAAATGCGGGACAAAAACAAACAAACAAAAAAAACATAGGCTATACAATAAAATAGTACAATGACAAATTCACCTATATTAGCCTAAACTTTGAACTTTTATTAACAAAATGAACAAGGATATGTTTTACCCGCATTTAACACAAATAAATATGGATTTCCCCTTAGGCTACCTTAAAATGATCGTAATTTGTGGTTTATTATCTTATTAATTAAAACACACCAGCCATAAAATAGTAAAATGGCAAATTCACATTTATTAAACATCTATCTTTTATTAACAAAATGAATAGGCCTAAGATGGATATAGCCGTTGTAACCCAAATAAGCAAGGTATTTTCCCTTAACAAAAGGTATTTTCCCTTAACAAAAGTAGTGCTTTTGGATCCGCCATCATAGTTTCAGTCTTCTCGCATTACTCTTGTCACGTGACCCCAACGCCCATCCCTAAAATACGTTCCCGCGGCTATGGGCTTGGTGAGCAGAAGAGAATTCTTAAAAAAAAATAAATAAACCTTAATCTTATTGTTCAAAAACTTTTGACTGATAGCTTACACAAGAATTTATATTACTGATTTTTTAAATGATTATAAATTATTTAAAATTAATTAGCTTAAATGATTTAAAAAAATAACCAAGCAAATACAAAATGATAATGTTTAAAAATGTATAATAGTAATAATAATAATAATATTAATAATAATAATAGGGATCTCATTCAAGGTCACAACATCAGACCATGATAAATAATTTATTTAAAATATATATATTATTTCAATTATTTAGCAAAGATTAGAACAAAAGAACAATCAATTAGCCATATTTTGTAAGTAACTTAATTTAGTAACCTAAATATGTAGTTTCGGTGTAATTGAACTGATTTGTTGTTTGCTACAAGCTTCTGCTAATTTAGTTTTCAAGTTGCTTCCCCCAAACTGCTCTGCAATAAAGGGAAAAAAGAAAAGCGGGGAGTCTTGTGTTCATGTTAATGAGCACTGACTCTAAGTTTGTGTTTTTAAACCAAGCTGATTTTTTTTTTTTTTTTTAGCTCTGTCTGACACCAGGCGAGTTGATGCTGACCCAACAGCAACCTTAACAAAATCAATGCAAAAGAAAGAAAGAAAAAAATCCAAGTCATCAGAGGATAAACCGGCTGTGAACACCATCAACAAACTTGACCTATACGATAACCAGCCTACGGGTTATATTTAAACTCTCACTCACTCATGACGGCAGCATATGCGTGTAATACATGTAATAAATCCTGCTGCGTCACACCTGCCCGTCCACGGAGGCTATTTACTCCAGCGCAGGCAGAGAGCATAATTGGCAACTCATGCCTATATGCACAGGAGCTTGGAGAAACAGTAGTTATAGAATAATTACAGGCATGAAGGAACCCTAATGCCCATGGAGCAGTGAAATGCATGCTGGGAGCTGCTGCTCATGGATTATGGGCAAAGGCATATAAGAGGGGTTATTTAATATATTCAGACTCGGCTTTTCAAAGAAGGAAGTTAATAAAAACTACAAATGTAAAAGAAACAAAATGGCACTCACAACACATTTAACTTCCATAGGCACTAAACTACAAGTCATACCGAATGGGATTGATTAGATCATAATATTTGGATTGGATTATAATATTCGGTAGTATTATCTCTGATCAAATTTATACAATACTGCATGTGCAGAAGTGACCTTTTAGAGAGGGAGAATGCTCATTATATTTTGGGGAAAAAAGTACCTCAGTGAGTATTACGGTACTATCATGGTTAGTTATAGTGTTTGAATACCTTCACTGTAATCCTCAATTTTTAGCAAAATTAGATTTTCCTGTCTGGTGGTCATTTTACTGTGCCATAAAGAAGTATTTAGGAGGAAAAGAACTGAAATCACAGAAGAAAAACAGCAAACTTCTTATCTTCCCCTGCGCACACAGCTCAACTGACAACACAAACACAGCCTCACCAATGCCATGCCATGACCTCTGATATTATCCGGGACAGGAAGAGAGAACGAGATGGTTGATGTGGTTGGCAGATAGAGAAAGTGAAAATCAGTCAACGGCCCTGCTCTCTCTCTCTCTCCCTCACCTATGCTGGCTGTTTTCCTCAAGTATAACTGGAAAGGTCTAATGACTTCTCCAGAGGTGATAAAGCATGTTCTGGAACAGACACCCACTCAGATGGCAGATAAGACTGTGAGGCCGGTGCCTACCTGCACATTCTCACGAGCTGAAAAACCTACCAGCTCACAATGACAACAATCCTATTATGTTGCAGGTGGGGAAAAACACACAATTCTAATGGCAATAAATATAAATCCTCTACAAATCAAATATGATCTGAAATTCTGATTTTGACTTCTGTTGGAATCTTATAAGAAAATTTATATTAGGATTTTATAGGACTGATTCCAAATTACAATAGAAATTCGAATAGAAGTTCTTCTTTCTTTATCCCACCAAAAATACATTTAACTGGCACTTCTGGGATGAGAAAATACCATGGATGGATGGATAGATATGATAGACAGAATGTTAGAACGACAGATAGAACAATAGAACTGGACAGAACTGAATGTTAGATTGATTCGATAAATAGAACAATAGAACTGGATGGATGGATGGATGGATGGATGGATGGATGGATGGATGGATGGATGGATGGACGGACTGACAGACAGTTAGATGGATGGACAGATGGATGGATATATGACATGATACAGAATATCATATCCATCCAACTGTCTGTCAGTCCATCCTTCCATCCATCTAGTTCTATTGTTCATAGAACAATAGAATTAGACGGATGGATGGATGGATGGATGGATGGATGGATATGATAGACAGAATGTTAGAACAATAGAACTGGACAGAACTGAATGTTAGATTGATTCGATAAATAGAACAATAGAACTGGAAGGATGGATGGATGGATGGATGGATGGATGGATGGATGGATGGATGAATGGATGGATGGATGGATGGATGGAAGGATGGACTGACAGACGGTTAGATGGATGGACAGATGGATGGATATATGATATGATACAGAATATCATATCCATCCAACTGTCTGTCAGTCCATCCTTCCATCCATCTAGTTCTGTTGTTCATAGAACAATAGAATTAGATGGATGGTTGAATAGATGGATGGATAGATGGATGGATGGATGGATGGATGGATGGATGGAACGATTCTGAAATTTCTGAGCTTTGAAGGTTTGCAGAAGTTTCCACAGACTCAAATCAACACTTGTTTTTTTTTTCAGGTAAAGGTGTGTGCTTGCCTTCCAGTGAGTCTCCGCACATCACCAGCTCTAATTTAATTAACCATTTTCTCTGTGGATCTCAGAGATCATTTGAAAATCATCTCATCTGATGAGCTCTAGTACTATGAGCGGATGAGCAGCGAATGCTTTCATCTGAGACATAAACCTGCTGACTGAAAATACTTTTTTTCTTCTCTTTACTACTATTGTTGGCATGATTTCCATCACTTAATCTACTTCCACACTGCCGCTGGTAGCCTGAGACCACCTGTGCTAGGAATGCCTGTATAGAGATAACCAGAGCTACTACAGCATGAGGGATGTGAGGTCATTTCAACATTTACAGCTACTACTCTGACATTTCAGATTTGGGCATCAATAAAAAAATCACAGTTAACGCTGTCAAATAAACTTCACCATAATCATTACTTTTTATGCCAACCCAAATGTTTATTTGATTTGACTAACTTTGATTTGATTCTCCTGGCAGATGGTAGAGAAATAAAATACAAGTTTTGCAACTAGGAGGAGAAACAAGTGAAATCATTAGTTTTTGTCCCACCATTTAAGAGAAAGTTCCAGTCTGAATTACATTTTTTTTTTTTTTTTTCAGTGAAACACAATAAAACTGAGGTAAAATGGCCTTAACTGGAGCAGTGAGAGAATCCATTTAAACACACATCATCCCATAGTGGTTTCCTTTAACAACGGGCAAGAAACCAATCCGAGGATGTGTGAACACACTCGCGCAATGGTGTTAAATATTCACTGTTTTATAGCAAGTCTTTCCTCGCAGCTGAGATTCACTGTTAGCATACAGCAAACACACAGACTTGTGGATAATACAATTCAAAATGAATTAAAAAATGCTTTTGGAGCAGGACTTCCAGTTTAGCAGACCAATGAAAGAAGGATGTGGAAAGGGTGGGAGAAGTGCTCCTAAAGCCTGTTTGGAAACTATCATTATGTGCTGCTACTGACTCAGAAATTACATACTTCACTTTAAAAGTGGCGGTTTCACCGATCGATCCATTAAATGCCAGTATTTTCAGTCTTTAAGTCCCCACCACCTCTAACTTCACAGGTTCACCTCTCTACTGGAGCGCTTTGAGCTTTAAGCTTCCCTGTAGCGCATTTAACAACTGAATAAAACATGAGCCATTACGCTTTAAGTCTCCCATTATGATCTGAGACATTTTAATAAGGAACCGACAGAAGTTTGAATGAACTCTGCCAGAAAGAAAGAAAACAAACCCAACTTATTGGTGCTTTAATTCTACTAAAAGGAAACAAAAAAACATTTAGAAGACAGAAGAAATGAACAGCCATTCAGAAGACTGTGAAGGATGTATTCAGGATGGAGTTAACAAGCCTTTTTTCCTCAGCTAATAAACATGTGGAGCTCATATGTTCTGGCCCATTACAAAGAACCGCACGGCCCATTGGATTCTGAGGATGGGGCACATCGTGCAGCAGGACCGAATGAGCCGTATGAGCCGCCTGACTCTAGAACACCATCAGAAGCTCCGTTTGCCAGACACAAACCGTATTTGTACTTCATTGTGAGGATAATAGATGTTTACATGCTTCCGCTATTTAAAAAAAAAAAAAAAAAAAAAAGTGTATTTTAGTTCTAGTCCTGTCCTCTCTCTACTTCCCTAATAATAAAAATGCAGCAAAAATTATTAAACCACATTGATTAAATTAATTTTAAACAAACAAATGATAAATAAACAAACAAACAAAAACTGCAAAGGTAGTTTTGTAATGCCAACTGATGGTGAAGCTCCATATCATTGCTCTAATAATAAAAAAGTAAAATTCAATTCAATTCAATTCAATCAAATTAAATTAAATTAAAAAATTATCCACGTTGATAAAATTGTGTTTAAAAATAAGTAAATAAATAAAAATTACATAAAATAAAAAAATAAATAAATATAGATTGCAAAGAGATTTTTGGAACGTTAACTGATGGTGACACTGCAAAATTTCCTGTTCTATCTTCCTTAACAATAAAAATTGGTCAAAAATTATTGTTTGGTAGGTAGATAGGTAAGTAATTACATACATCATAAACAAAACATGAACTGATTGTGATATTCCTCATTTCCTGTCCTCTCTCTGCTTTCCTAATAATAAAAATGTGGCAAAATAAAAATAAAATCAATAAATAAATAAATAAAATATAAGCTATTTTTAAAACAATAAAGCAACAACAATTGAACCACACTGGTAAAACTGTATGTATAAAATAAAAAAATAAAAAATCCAAAATATTTGAAATGTTAAAGGGTCATGAAACCCCCCTGTTTCAGCATTGGTCGTCCACACCTTAGATCTGAAAAAGACTCCAGAAATGGGCGTGTAAATTTGTGGAAAAGTGGGAGTGTAGAGGGTGGGAAGAGGGGAGAAAACAACCAATAAAACACAGACCTATAACACACTCGTTAGATGAATATTAAAATATATTTAAAACAGAAAGAATAAAGGCATAGTTACTTTTTGTTTACTCTTCTTTGGATTTTCGGTCTATATCATTGTTTGCTGTGTATCACAACTTTTCTTTTAGAACCGGAAGAACGAAATTCCTCCAAAAAATGAAAAAATAACCACTTTTTCCTTAATAATAGACATAATGAGTGCTATTGTTCTTTTCACTGATGTGCAACCTGTTCATATATATTAACATCTCAAAAAATGTGTTTTAGGGTTTCATAACCCTTTAACTGATAAACCAAAATAAAATTTGGAATTTATAAACAGTATAAAGCTCATTACTTTTGATTTCATGTTGACTTTCCGTTTTAAGATACTCAAATTTCTTTGCGGAAATCCCTTTTTCTTGATAAGCTGTGCAATGTTTAAGTTTACTATGAAGCGTCTTTCTTGCCAGATCACCTGTCAATCAGGTGCTATAAAGCATCCTCATGCTATTCCCAAAACTATGTCAGCGATTTAGCATCTAAACCTTTCATATGAGCCTCACGCCTTAAGTAAAGTCTGTTATTCCTCAGCCATTCCATGGTACACAACCTTTATTTTAGACAGCGGTCTTCTAGAAGCACCTTCAAAATGAGCCGGTCTAAATTCACATCTCTTGTCTGTGGCTAAATAAGGCTGTTCTTCGCAGGGGCACACAGTAATTTCCCCTGAAGCTATCCAGAAGTCATCTGCCTCAGACAGGCCGGGGTTCGCAATCTCAGTGCTGAGAGCTGGCTGAATGGATCTCACATTTCCCTCGACTACACTTCTCACTTTCTCTCAACACGTAGCATCTCTTTCGGCCTTCTCTCTCTCTGTGCATCCATGTCCAATGCCCTGAAAAACTGTAGTACATCAAGAGTCGAGTGGGCGAAGGTGCCTTGGCATAATATATCAGCCTTTCGTTTCGTTCTCTTTGGCTCATTGGTCACCAAACAGCACATGCACCTTTAACTCGCTCCATCAGCGTGAGTACAGATAAACACACCGGCGACGTTCAGGAAGCTTTCACTTTTAATCAAACTACAGTGGAAAATGTGTTCAGGGTCATCACGCACCGACGGTACTGCGTGACAGTAGTTGTAAGGATGTGAAATAAGGTAATAGTGTGTGTGGGGGGGCATTGGAAAAACTAACAGCTAACCAGTTGCTAGGAACCCTTTAAAAGACATTCACACGCTCTTTAAAGAGAAATGAAGACATTAACAGTATAACATATGTTGAAGCACCATGATGTAATATGGTACATGAAAATGGTAATCATTCAGCACCATAGCATTTATCAAGGTATCATCGTCTCTTGGCATTATTTATAATTGTGAAAAATTTTAATAATGTTTTAATTTTAAAAATTAAATACAAAAATATAATTCCAATTAAATGGCATAATAATTATTTAATAAATTTGATAGTTTTATGTCAGTTTTAGATAGCTTTAGATGCAATTTATATTTTTGCTGCAAATATGTTTTAATACAACCAAATTACAGCTATTTATATCATTAATTATACATAAATAATTTTGAAAAATGCATATTTTAATGTTATAAATTAAACAGAAAAATTTAAGTAAAATGGCATATTAAATATTTTATATATTTTATATTTTCCACCAAGAGCGATGATGATGATAATGATAATAATAATAGTACAAAGCTGTAGTATATAAATACACATTATATAAATATATACATTATATAAATATTATATAAATATTCCCCACGACGGGGAAATATGTCGTGGCCCAACCTGAAGGTTGCTGGTTCGATTCTCACACCGGCAGGAATTGAAGGTGGGGATTGTGAATGAACAGCACTCTCTCTGCCTTCGATACCATGACTGAGGTGCCCTTGAGCAAGGCACCGAACCCCCAATTGCTCCCCGGGCGCTGGAGCAATGGCTGCCCACTGCTCCGGGTGTGTGTTCACGGTGTGTGTGTGCGTTTGTTCACTATTCACTGCTGTGTGTGTGCACTTGGATGGGTTAAATGCAGAGCACCAATTTCGAGTATGGTTCACCATACTTGACAATACGTCACGACTTTTTTTTCACTTTCACATACTATTATGTTTCATTTTTAGATATTTTAGATATTTTATTCTATTTTAGACTATTTATATTTTTTCCTGTAAATATGTATGTTTTAATTCAACCAAAATAAAGCTGTTTTATGACATTATTTATATATAAATAATTTTTAATCACTGTTTATAATATATGAATTATATAAAATTAAACAAGAAAAATTAATTGTAAAAATATACTGACAATATAAAAATGAGACATAATAAATGTAATTGTCTCAATAATAATAATAATAATAATAATAATAAAAATAATAATAACCAATCATAATAAGATCAATACCAAGCCGCACTACACAAATACACACACACACACAAATATACAGTGTGTATATATATATATATATATATATATATAATTTTTTTGTTTTAGATACGATTTTAGTTTTATATATGTACAGTTTTAATTTTATATTTTAATTGTAAAAATGAAATTTAATACAACCATAATAAAGCGGTTTTATTTCAAAGTTATACAAATGTTTAATAGTCATAGTTAAAAACATTATTAAACACACTTTTCAAGACTTCAAAAAGTAGATCTGTGTATGATGCTGTCACCACTGTACTTTCTGTAAGGTGAAAAACAAAATTCAATTAACGCATCTGACTCAAATGCAATTCTTGCCGAATCAAATCTGTTAGTTTGCCCCTTTGTAACCAAAAACTACGCACCAATTTCTGCTAACTCTCTCCTCCCACTCAAACTGCCCTCGGCTGGCCGTTTAAGACAGGTGTGCTGTAAACATGGTCGTTTGCGGTACCGAGGGCATCAAACTGACCCATAGGGTCAGGACAATGCAACGCTCACCCACATAGCTAAGGCTAACATGCTAACACCAGCTCCCACGCTTCCTCTGAGGCGTGAACTCAAGTACACTTTGTGAGAAAAGCATACCTGACTATTCAAGCTCAGAACACAAGGTTACAAAATCACAAATATTAATACTGATACCACCACACTCTTCTCTCAGGACGATGTGCATGCAATGAATGCTAATGGTAATTCATTTAAGGGTTTTGTATCATTTAAATAACAGAACAAAAGGTTGTTTCCCTCAGGTAGGCTACCTGTTTCAGAGGGGTTCTGGCCACTTGTATGACCAGCCAAACCAGCTTAAGTTAATTTGAGCTTCAAACAGTTATATTGGAGATACTGTGGTGATACCATGATATTTTTTTTTAAAGTACATTGGAGTACTGTAATAAAAAACTATTGGATTGCTATTGTCATTGTACATATCAAAGTACAATATGTCCAAGCTAGATCGACAGAATAAGACAGATAGAACAAGAGAAAGACTGACAGAATAATAAAAGAAACATTGACAGATAGACTGAAACATTGACAGATAGACTGAAAGATAAAAGAACAAAGAAAGGACTACAGCTCGAAAGAACAAAAAAGCGAAGGAACAAAAGATAGCTATAACAATAGATACAGTGATGCAGACTGATAGACAGACAGAAAAACAGAACGATAGATAGATAGACAGCACAACAGAACAATAGATAGAATGATAGATGGATGGATGGAATGACAGAACGATAGATGGATAGAACGGTAGATAGTATGATAGCTGATTAATACCGTAGATAGATAAAATGATGGATGGATGGATGGATGGATGGAACGACAGAATGATAGATAGAATGATAGTACGACAACGAACGAATGAACGAACAAACGAACGATAGATAGATAGATAGATAGATAGATAGATAGATAGATAGATAGATAGATAGATAGATGCTCTTTGTTAATAATTGGAATCTTTTCTGGGAGCGTCCTAGGCTTTTCCGTGCTGATGGGCTGCACTTCAGCAGAGTCGGCGCAGAACTCCTCGGCGCAGATGTCGGACAACATCTCCAGGACGCTACGCTCCATTTGACTAGTAAGCCCATTCTCAAATAACTGCTATGATGACTTTTGTTCTACCCACTTATTTGATAGAAGTACTTGCATTGTCCAATCTATAAAGACTGTGTCTGTTTCCCGAATAGTGAGGTCAAAATATAAATTTAATGCAGAATCTAGAAATAATCTTATCGTGATTAAACCAGAAAAATGCAAAACAAATAAATAAAAGCAATTTTTAAAGCTTGGGCTCCTAAACATTTGATCACTCACACCCAAAGCAGTTATTGTAAATGACATGATCACAGATAATAGTTTTGTACTCTGCTTGACTGAAACCTGGCTCAAAGCAAATGACAATATTGGTCTGAATGAGTCTACTCCACCAAGCTACTGTTATAAGCATGAGCTCCGTCACACTGGCCGTGGCGGCGGTGTTGCAACAATATATAGTGACATTCTCAATGTTACCCAGAAAACAGGATACAGGTTTAACTCATTCGAATTACTTCTGCTTAATGTTACACTGTCAGATATGCAAAAGAAACCTCTCCTATCTCTTGCTCTGGCTACTGTGTATAGACCGCCAGGGCCATATACAGATTTCTTAAAAGAATTTGCAGATTTCCTCTCAGACCTATTGGTTAATGTTGATAAAGTGCTAATTGTCGGAGATTTTAACATTCACGTTGATAATACAAATGATGCTTTAGGACTTGCGTTTACTGACCTAATAAACTCTTTTGGAGTCAAGCAAAACATCACCAGGCCCACTCATCGTATTAATCATACGCTAGATTTAATTATATCGCATGGAATTGATCTCACTGACATAGATATCGTACCTCAAAGTGATGATGTTACTGACCATTTCCTTGTATCATGCATGCTGAGTATTACTGATATTAGGGCTGGGCGATAATTCGATAACGATAATTATCGCGATATAATTTTCCTCGATAAAACGATATGAAGAGGAGTTCGATAAATGTTCGATATAATGTTTATGCACCAAAAGCGAAATGAAACAGCGCGACTCATTTGAATCGCGCCACAAGGACCGTTTATCCGCTCGGGTCAAAGTTCAAACTGCGCACAGCGCGAGCTCACTAGAGCAGATGCGTTTACTCGGTCACGCGAGCACTAAACCGTGCTGTGAGATCCAGTGTGAAACACTTGCATTCAGCGATGAATACAAATGACTCCGTGATTTAAACTAGTTTAAAGCCAAACAGGAGAAACACTGTGTGCAACAAGACAGTCAGAAGGCTTTTCAATCTACACATCGCCATAATTTACCATGAATTTACTGTAGTAACACTGCACCATGTTATTGTGGCAGAAATGTGGGATATTCGTATTGAATTTTATTACAGGAGTAATGGTATATAATTATAGAATATGTATTTGTGATTAAGCTATAGCATGTGTGCATTTATACTGAATGTTTTTAGACTACTGTTTTTCATACAAATAGGCTACCTTAAAACCATATAGTTATATTTTTACCATGGTATTGAGGTGCTAAATGTGTGGTTTTAACTGTTTATCATGATTTAAATGTATGCTACTATGGGAGACCAATGCTTAATTATAATAAATTAAAAAAAAAAAAAACCTTGGTCAAAATAAATTTAACCATATAAAACTGAGGTTGCAACAATTTTTACAGATGTTACTGATTTTAAAAATGAACAAAACTTTACCTCTGCATCCGAACTCAAGCTACTATCAAATGTGCATTTCTAAGAGACAAAAAAGTGATATTATTATTTTTATCAGGCAACCCAAACCTGTTTCTTGATTTGAAACAATATCACTCATTAGAACATGCAGAAACTAAGAAATTAATTTTTCTTTTTAGATATTTATTTTGTTAAGGTCTGTTAAGATTTGTTAAGGTCTTTGTTAATGGTCTGGTTTCTACAACTTTCAATTTGGGGCAAAATTCTGGCTTTAAACTTGAAAGAAATAAAGATTTGACATTTATCGTGATAATTATCGATATTGATTGATATGAAAAAAATTATCGTGATAATTTTTTTGGCCATATCGCCAGCCCTAACTGATATTAACTATATGGCTCCACGCTATCGTCCGGGCAGATCTATTGTTCCAGCCACCAAAGACAGATTCACAAATAACCTGCCTGATTTATCTCAACTGCTCTGTGTACCCATAAATACAAATGAACTAGACGAAATGACTAGCAACATGGGCACTATCTTCTCTAATACATTAGAAGCTGTTGCCCCCATGAAATTGAAAAAGGTTAGAGAAAAACGTACTGTGCTATGGTACAACAGTAATACCGATTCTCTCAAGAAAGAAACTCGTAAACTTGAGCGCAAATGGAGAAAAACTAACTTGGAAGTTTTTAGAATTGCGTGGAAAAACAGTATGTCCAACTATAGACAGGCTTTAAAAGCTGCCAGGGCAGAGCATATCCGCAAACTAATAGAAAATAACCAAAACAATCCAAGGTTTTTATTTAGCACAGTGGCTAGATTAACAAATAACCAAACACCGCCCGATCTAAATATTCCCTCACAGTTTTATAGTAATGACTTTATGAATTTCTTCACTGATAAGATAGATAACATCAGAAATACAATAACAAATGTAGATTCTGCAGCGTCTAGTACTTCAGCTCCATTCATCGCACCCAAAGAAAAACTGCAGTGCTTTACAACTATAGGACAGGAAGAGCTAAATAAACTTATCACTGCATCTAAACCAACAACATGCTTATTAGATCCTGTTCCCACTAAATTACTGAAAGAGTTGTTACCTGTAGCAGAAGAACCGCTTCTCAATATTATTAACTCATCGATATCTTTAGGTCACGTCCCAAAATCATTCAAGCTGGTGGTTATTAAGCCTCTTATTAAAAAAACACAACTAGATCCTAGTGAACTAGTAAATTACAGACCCATTTCTAATCTTCCGTTTATGTCTAAAATTTTAGAAAAAGTTATGTCTGCTCAATTGTGCTCTTTTTTGCAAAAAAATTATCTCTATGAAGAATTTCAGTCAGGTTTCAGGCCCCACCATAGCACAGAAACTGCACTTGTTAAAATTACAAATTACTTGCTTCTTGCATCAGACCAAGGCTGCATCTCATTGCTAGTTTTACTTGATCTTAGTGCTGCGTTCGACACTATAGATCATGACATACTCATAGATCGATTACAAAACTATACGGGTATTGAAGGGCAGGCTTTAAGATGGTTTAGATCCTGCCTGTTAGATCGCTACCACTTTGTTTATTTAAACAGGAAGTCATCTCAGTTATCACCAGTAAAGTATGGAGTACCACAAGGATCTGTCCTAGGTCCTCTGCTATTTTCAATATACATGTTGCCCCTTGGTAATATTATTAGAAAATACGGGATTAGTTTCTATTGTTATGCTGATGATACTCAACTATATATCTCAACAAGACCAGATGAAACTTCTAAATTATCTTAGCTAACAGAATGTGTTAAAAATATAAAAGATTGGATGACCAATCATTTTATTAACCTATTAAATTCAGATAAGACAGAGCTATTACTTATTGGACCAAAAAACAGTACACAGAATCTCTTGGATTATAATTTGCAACTAGACGGATGTACTGTTACTTCCTCTACAGTCAAAAATCTGAGTGTTATATTAGACAGCAACTTGTCTTTTGAAAATCATATTTCCCATGTTACAAAAACAGCATTCTTCCATCTTAGAAACATTGCCAAGCTACGAAACATGTTAACTGTTTCTAATGCAGAAAAGCTAGTTCATGCATTCATGACCTCTAGACTATTGTAATGCACTGCTAGTTGGTTGTCCTGCATCCTCAATAAACAAACTACAGGTAGTCCAAAACGCAGCGGCTAGAGTCCTTACCAGGTCAAGAAAATATGATCATATTACCCCAATTTTACAGTCTCTGCACTGGCTACCTATTAAGTTCCGTATCACTTACAAAATATTATTACTTATCTATAAGGCCCTTAATGGTTTAGCTCCTGTGTACCTAACTATTCTTCTACCACGCTACAATCCATCCCGCTCCCCAAGGTTGCAAAACTCTGGATTTTTGGTAGTACCTAGGATAGCAAAGTCAACTAAAGGAGGTAGAGCTTTTTCACATTTGGATCCCAAACTCTGGAATAGCCTTCCTGATAACGTTCGGGGTTCAGACACACTCTCTCTGTTTAAATCTAGATTAAAGACAAGATCTCTTTAGCCAAGCATTCACATAATACATCTCATAATCTTGTACTGCAGTTATATCTGATCAAACGCACATTATTGTTCTTTAGCTTGTGTTGAATAAATAATTTTTGCTTGGATGGAACAGCAGCTATGCTAATTATGTCTCTATTTGTTTCTCTGTTTCTGCCTAGGAATTACACAAGCTTCAGCCTGGATCCAACCCTTAAATGATCTGAGATGACCAAACACCTGATAAGAGATTATGCCAACCCCTCAGAGGACCTCAGATGATGCCAACCCTCAGACAACATGCAGAACTACCAAATTTTGCCATAAGTTAAATATATTAAGTTTCCACAATATATAAATATATTGCAGAAACTTAATTTCCTGTAAAGCTGCTTTGCAAGGATTTGTATTGTGAAAAGCGCTATACAAATAAACTTGAATTGAATTGAATTGAATAGATAGACAGATGAAGGAAAGGCATGGAGTGTGTGAATATATTGGTGAAAGATGAGTTGTAAATGAAGCAGATTGAGAGGGATAATCAATGGAAGTGTAAGGTCGCTCTCTCAGCGGTGTGACCACTTTACCCCCGAGCGTGAGCTTTAGCGCTGTGACAGCGTGGAACTGCACGCAGGTATTTTGACAGCTCACATTGCTGAAGCAGAGAAAGTTTATCAGGTGTGAGATCTCCCAGAGACGCCTCTCCTCTTACCATAATTGACTCGGACAAGCCTGTGCCAGCTTGCCCTAAACAAGAGTAAAATCCATAATTTTTCTTCCTATTCTGTAGGTGTTAACATTTCATGTGATTGCCATCCCACTGCTGAAAACGCTACAATCATGAAGGGAAAATGGGGCCCCTGCAGGTTAATTCCTAGCAAATTCATGACTAAACTCTTGGGGGCATAATCCCACTTCCTACAACATGGCTGAGTTAACAGCAAATACGCTAATCTCCAAACCGTAATCCTCCAACTTCCACTCCGAGGAATTGTCCCCCTCTAAAGCTCCAAATTTACAGGAATATTTCATCCAGAATTTTACTTCTGTCATCATTTACTCAGCTTCATGTCGTTTCAGAGCTCTATGATTTTCCTTCAGTGGAGGGCAAAAGTTGGTAATTTTGACTGCCAAGCTCCAAGAGGAAAAAAGCACCACATGAGCGCACAAAAATGTGCACGATAGTCAGAGTCTTCTGAAATTATATGATAGCTCTATGTGCAAGAAGCTTCCAGCACTCATCTGATTTTGCATAATGTCTAATGTCTATATATATATATATATGTATGTGTGTGTGTGTGTGTGTGTGTGTGTGTATAAATATATATTTTTTTCTCATAGATTGTCATTAAAAGTAAAATATTAAATCAAATATTCAATAGAAATGTATGTATTTTGAAATAATATAATATTGGTAATATATAATATAATATAATATAATAGCTATCCCAGTTCTATGAATTACATAGAGGCCTGTATTTGTAACTGAATATTACAAAAACTCTATCTAAGATTACAAAAACTCTATCTATCTATCTATCTATCTATCTATCTATCTATCTATCTATCTATCTATCTATCTATCTATCTGTCTGTCTGTCTGTCTGTCTGTCTGTCTATCTGTGTGTGTGTGTGTGTGTGTGTGTGTGTGTGTGTGTGTGTATACATAGCATACATTTACAGATAACTATTATACACCAAAAAATAAAAACTGTTCAGATGGAATAAAACATTAAGATTAATAAAGAAACATTCCATATTTGTGTTTCAGATAAAAATTGTTTTCGAGCTTGACAAACAGAAAAAAAGAAAGAAATAACAGTATATCACAGCCATTTTTGTTGTAAGAAAAACAGAGTTTCAAACTTTCTTCAAAGTAACTCACACAGCTTTGAAAAGTAAATGATGACAATTTTGATTGCGGGGTGAGCTAGTTTTTACTGCGTCTGATGTTGTCTACACTATAATAAGAGCCTGAGGAGAGCTGTTAAGATGCCAGCCAGACCAATTTTCAACGCTCTACAAACTAGTCTTGTGACGGGTCACTCTGAGCTGCTGCGCCAGGGCAATGTTTAGTATATGAGCAGCGAGGTGACCCACCGTGCTGAGGCTACAATGGATTTAACCGACGCAAAAACACATTTTAAGTCAAAACAAATGTTATTGCTCTCTTTTTATACGTCTATCTGTAGGCCTCTACGTCTTGCTCTCTCTGTGGGCTGACTGAATGTCTAGGACAGATAGCGAGGCCAGAGAGGTATATGATAAATCAGATAAATCTCATTTTTTCCTTTTCTCTCCTCTCCGAGGAATACCAAAATGTCTATGTGTGAGAGATACCCAGCAGTAAGGTCTCCCGTACCCTTTTCACAACACAATTAAGCCGTGCACGGTTATTCCTCAGTGTGAAGTTTGTGTCACTGAGGCCCTACAGAGACAGCCATTGAATAGACTAACTGGCCGCTTAACCTTTTCCACGGTCAGATTCTTGCCCCGGGATTGTTTCTTTTGGAGGCTTTTTTCATCCCTTTTCTCCAGTGATGGATGTTGATTTCTCATCAGACTCATTTCGGCTCACTGGCGTATATTACAGACAGAGAGGAAACATTTATTTACGCTGGCAAAGAGCCTCGGCGTAGGGCGAGGGAACGGCAACATGGCCGATATATGAGGCGTTTCCCATCGGCTGGATTCTGTGTTTATGCGCGCACAGGAACGCAAGAATAAACACTGAAAAAATACGTAATTACTCCTTTCCTCTCGTCAGTTCTGTCATTTTATATCCTTGTTTGTTAGGCTGAGCTGGCCTCAAGCCTCCGCAAGCATAAAGATCATTTACAGTCATACGGTCTTGACTGCCAGGCTGCTTGTGGTCTATTGTGCCATATGCTTCACTTATGGTTTTCATAAATACCACTTTGAATTATATTTCAACACATAATATTTGCATCAAACGCGCCAAAGCTAATCTAAAGAGCATAATTAACTAAAATTTATCTTAAGGACCCCTGAATATGATTCATATCATATAATGGCACACAATATCAATATTATACAATAGCAACATATCATATTATGGTGATTACATAATTTCACAAAAAAGAAAAACATGAAGTGTGATAATGACAACATGTTCTTTCCTAAATTATAGAATTTTTAAATATTTTACTATAATAAAGCATATTATTAAAATACTCTACATTTTACAATGTTTTAAGTTTGAAAGAATTTATTTTTTCTGGCAAAATAAATGGGTCCTTTATTTGTGAAAATATGTAATATGTCGTCATTATGTTGCTATTGTATGATATTGTGTGCCATTATATGATATGAATCATGCTCGGGAGTCCTTGGCAAACGAAAAAAAATAAAATAAAATAAAAAGCCCTGCTGTACAGCACAATGTGTAATGAGTGAGGTAATTTGTAGTTAATTATGTTCTTTAGATTGGTGCTAATTTGAAAGAGGTCATTTTTAAAAGTAATTCAAAATTTTTATTTTTTTCTTTAAAAGTTTCTTATCAAGTTTATACATATAATATAATATAATATAATATAATATAATATAATATAAAATGTAATTTGAAAGGAATTATTTGTAGAAGTAATTCGAACATTTTATTTTCCTTTGAAAGTTTCTTATCAAGTTTAGACACCTAATAATATAATATAATATAATATAATATAATATAATATAATAAAGGTAAAAACTGCAACTAATCTCATGATTTCTGACTTTAATATTTAGTGTGACTTTAGTATTGAATGTTATCAAATTACAAAACATTAAACAATAAATTGATATTAAATATTAAAAAAAAAAAAAAACTCTCAAGGAAACAAACTAACTGTGACATCACAAATATATATATATATATATAAAAAAAATGATAATAGTGATTAAACAACAACATAAAAAAATCTCTATTGGCTCTTGATCACCTTCCTGGGCTCTCTTGTCATCCCTGGACCCCAGTTTGAAAACCCCTGCCTTTATATTTTATAGCATAAGAAGAAAAAACAGCTAAAAATGAACCAGTTAGAGCACAAAGGCCCAGTAAATGCAGCACTCAATCCTGGGGTAAAGATAACACCCCAACAGCAGGTCTTACAGGCCAATAACCAGCCACAGTTACAGCCTCTCAATGTGGCTACAGCATGATAAACGTTGCTTGACTCAGGTCAATGGTGTCGTGAATCTGCCATCCCTTTAGTCTCTGCGACCGACCGATCCCCCCGCTCCTATAGGGAGCGCGTTCAGCAATTACCAAAACAACGCAGGCAATTGGCCATGAAATATGTGCACAGCTCCAGAAATCAATAGGGCCTTATCAATGGCATAAAAGCCTTGCCACTCAATTAAAGCAATTATGCTTCACCCTACAATCACTCTCGCCTTCGCCCAAGAACTGACTTTAAGTTGCTTTTGCACTAATGGAAAAATAAATTGCCGTGATGTCAGTCCTCGCGTGCAAACAGGAGTAGCGTTTCAGAGGCGCGGTGTGAAGAGAGGCAGACCAAGCCCATAATTTAGTGGAGAGATTGCTCTTTGCACTGGCTCAGTGTTCCTTTTAGCGAGCTGCTGTGTTTCCTTTTTGAAGCCGAGGCCTCATTTCCGAATCCTGGAGCGACGGAGAATCTCTGAACATCTCGGTTTGCCACATCAGCCGTAATCTCGCCGCGGACGTTTAAATGACTTACAAGGTAGCTGCAGCATCTCTTTGTCTGCTACCGTCGCCCCGTGAACAACGCCGCTACGAGATAAGAGCTGACAAAAGTGGAAGAGAAAGGGCAACAGCGAGCTCCATTCACACCACAGTGGCACATCGTTGTTTGCGGCTTTGTTGCACTCTTCTCTCTTGCCATTAAAGCCAAGTAAAAAACAACACCGTCAAAGGGGCGAAAAGAAAGCTGACGTGTTCCCTTAAAACCAAAAGGAACTAGAACAGATCAGCACTGAAGCTTCTTAATCCTCATTCTCTGTTGACATTGAACTGACTGAACTTTTATGATTGGGGTTGGGGAGAAAATAATTCTAATTTCGACATTTTTGCCTTCAAAATTTGACTTTTTCTAACCAAATCAAATCAATATGGGCAGATATTACTGAAGTTTTAACCATATCTTTAACATAACCCCATTAACCCCTGTTGGAAGATGTTGTAATTGCACCATGTAAATCCAAAAAGAATCTTTTTGTAAAATAATTCAAACCATGGTATCTCTCTATCTTCTCTATCTATCTATATATTGTATACATCACAATCATCCATCTCCATCCATATTTATTCATCTATCCATCTCTATCTATCCATATATTCATCCATATCTATCCATATATCCATCCATCCATCTCCATCCATTCATATATCCATCCTTATTTATTCATCCATCCATCCATATCTATCTATCATCCATCTCTATCTATCTATCTATCTATCTATCTATCTATCTATCTATCTATCTATATATATATATATATATATACATACATCCATATCGATCCATCCATTCATCCATCCATGGCTTTTCTTTAAAAAACTTTCAAATTAATTTAAGCCTACTCATACATTTAAAATGAAATACAAATTTAGTAAATAAACAGATTGTAAATTCAGTTCTCAATGGCACACTATCTTGATTCTAATATGGCAATTCTATTCTTATAAAAATAAATATTTAAATCATATATTTAGTAGATTATTTTAATTCATCATTAATTAAATAATTATTATTTATTATCTAATGAGTCCCCATACAAAACATAAGGGTTAAAAATACTCAGGCAGTAAACGGGAGCAGTCCAAAGAAGCTTTTGTTCGGCTGAGGAAGAAACAGATCTCTGATAACGGAGGCTGATGAATGCACGGGGATGGTTGAAGGTGATAACTCTCTGTTTTAGTGTGACGCGGTCTTGGCAGCGGCCGGCTCACCGCAGAGCAGGAAAGCTGTTCGGAGATGGTCCATATCTGTTGGCCTTGATGACACCGAGGGGAATTCTGGGGCAAAAACGATTGCATCCACAACAAAAGCAACCAGCTTCGCTGTTAGATGCTCTCATTTGCTGTGGAACAGATTAGGCTAAATCTGATTAAACAGTCAAAGCAAATGGCATTTTTCACTGGGCAGAAAACAGCAGAGGGACTGGCACACCAGTGTACTGTAATCCTTTAAATCAGACAGAGCATGCCAGCGCAGAAATTTCAATTACCAGCATGTTAAACTGCATGCCACAGACAGCAATTAACAAATACAATGCATGTAGTGAAATTTTCAACTGTGCAATTTAGATATGTAAGATTTTAATCATTAAGTGAAGCTCCAAATCATTAAGTGAAGTTCAAAAATTAAGCTATAAACAGATTCCTTTTCCAAACTTGACTTTAGGAAGGATGTGGCCAAGAGCCTTCATTTTGCCAGGGAGTTTTAACGCCAACGTGACACCCTACCGGACCATCTTGTCTACTAAATACATCTACCTTCAACTCTGCGGACGTTTCCAACCAAATATGTTTCCTGCCAACAACAACAAGCGTTAGAATATGCATGAGCTGTTCCTTCACTGGGGGTGAAACTTGATGAAACCCCAAACTTTGTAAGATCTGGCAGAAATGTTGATCAAATCTTGTCACCCTTCCAGAACTCAACAGATGCCAACGCTACATTTCCTGCCAATATGATTTTCGACAGGTTCAGGTGGACCTACGTTGCTCCGATCGAACCTCTTTCTCCCGACACTGGCACAAAATCCCACTCACAACCAGTTGGTGGACTTCATCCAAAACGTTAACCTTCTCAAATGTGCCTGGGGAAATGAACCGATAACATGGAAGTTAAAAAAAAAAAAAAAAAAAAAAAAAAAAAGGGCCATAAAAAAACCCCACAGATTTTCATGAATACTCATGCGGAGGTAATTAGCCTCAGTGGAGCCAGTCATATCCTTCTTTTTCTGTTCTGGCATTTACAAAGGCCATCCTGGCGTGTCATGGAGGACCCCTGGGGACTGGGTAAGCCAACACCTGGCCTTGCTAATCTGAAGATGAGCTGAAGCCCGCTGAATACAGTTAACAATCCCACCCGCCATCTCACTGGACTCTCATTCTTACATCTGGGCCACATCTGCCAGGCCGTTAATGCTCATTAGGGATTCAAAACGAGGCCCATTTTAGTTCAAGTGCCAACAGAAACCTGCCCGCCACCCTTAATTTGCTGTCAAATTGGAACAAAACGTAAATCCAGTGCTATGGTACATTCATATTAACATTTCTAATAGATAATTATTACTTGTCTGTTCTTGTGACAATTATTTTATCAGCCAGCTAAGGTTATAAATTGCAGTGCTAAGATGAAGTATCAATAATCCAGTAAGTATGTAAGTAAACACATCTGGCTAAAAAATAAAATAAAATAAAATAAAATAAAATAAAATAAAATAAAATAAAATAATAAAACAGCTATATGGATTGAAGTTTTGGATGCTATTGTCTTCAATAGCCCTTTATTCAATAGCTTAACCAGCAAGTATTGAAAATGTTACAATTCTGTACGATAACCAATAAATGGCAAACAAACAAACAAGCAAAAATGATTTAATTAATATAATAATAAATAATAATAAAAAATCTTGATCTTGATTGAAAAACTAAATAATAATAACAATAATAATAATAAACACAGCAATATATGGCCAAAAATGAGGAGACCAACCTACTCAAAAATAAAATAAAACAGACACACTAAAACAAAGCAATTGTACAAATAATTTTTGAATAATTGAATAAAACAATAAAAGAAAGGTACTTGTATAAATAAATAAATTTAAATGCTACAAGCAAATTCAAGCATCACAACATTATAATGTAACTATGACAAATGAATATTCATTTTGAGATTTGCTAAAGATCACATTTAACATGTTATTAAATTACTACAGTTTTTAATGATTAAATGTCAAGTGAGCATTAGAAGTCCAAGGTAATCTTAATGTAAAAATAGAGACAAGCAGGCAATCAATACACAGTACCCCCAATACACAATATCAGTTGACTAAAAAAAAATCTCTAATATATAAAATATTGTGCATAATGAAGGCACCAAACCGGTACTAACAAGCTTGGATTAGTGTAGAAATCTATGCAAGTATGGAAACATGATGCTTCAAATCACTCAAGCACTATGATTAGATGTACAGGTAGTTATTCTTTTTTTATTCTCTCAAGTCTTTTATTACAGACCTCTATTTGATCTCAGCACTGACTTGTCCAGCCCAGCGCTCTCACATTTCAGCTAGATCCAGCCACGTCTGGGAATACAAACCCCACACTGCATCAGAAACGGGACAGAATGAATAAACCGACTGTCCCTTCCAGGGTGCACAGCTATCGGAACAATGACAGGCAGACACAGAGCTGCCCGTTTACAATAAAACTCTCCTATCAGGTCCTTTCGCACTTCTGGGCCACGAGGGAGCTGTCACAGTGCTCCAAAAAGGCCCGGACAGCAGTCATTCAGAATGCAACTCGAGTAACTAACAGACAAAAAGAAAAAGAAGTGATAAAGGGGAGAGAGCCGCTGGGAGAGAGGTATGAGGGACGGGATTGAATGTTTGAGGCAGATAGACAGCTCCTGTCATGTGGTTAGAGGGTCAATCAAATGAAGTCAAATGAAGTCTGACTTGGATTTAAAGTCTCTGAGGACTGTGGCGAGGACTAGAGCCTTTATCTCATTTGATAAAAGAAGGAAAAACTAAATGTAGAGTCTAGAGACGTTCGATATGCCAGTGTTTCATCACATTTTGTATAAGTGGCATCCGGGAGGATAACGCTATTGCTATTTCATAGCTTTGGAGACTTTAATTAAACAACTGCGTCATAGTCCTGTCTAATTAAAGGCTAAAAATAAGTCTTTAAAACAAAAAATGTTATCCGTTTCTGGTAAAATACCATATGGAACACAATCAAGGACACAAAACAAGACCATTAGAGTTATAAAATGAATGCAAATAACTTCGCCTGTAATTCAGGTTTGAGAAAAAATATGAGAAACTTATGAGTTGATATTAAGATAACTGACTTTTGATTGCAGACTTTGTTGGCAAATCTGAGCATAATCTGAAACATTGTTGAGATGAAACTCTGGAGAAGACGTGAGATGAATGAGGTCTTTCTTATGAAAAAATAATCAGGGTTATTTTAGTTAACTAAAAATAAATCAAAAACTGAAACTAAAATAAAAATAAACATTTTTGTTACTTGAAATAAACCTTTTTGTTACTTGAAATAAATTTTAACTGAAAGAAAATATTCCAGCTAATAGTTGCCAATGCAATATTTAGTGTAAATTGATGTACTAAAATAATTAGAACTGAAATAAAAATTAATAAAAACTATATAGACATTAACCAAATATTAAACAAATAAAAAAAACGTAGATTATAAACCAAAATTAAAATGAAAACAAAATATAATAATAAAAACTGATTTAAAATATTAATAAAAACTATAATGATATGATATAAAATAACACTGAAAAAGATTTAATGTTAAAATGAAATAAAAATGGATACTATCTATCTTTCTATCAATCTATCTATCTACTTAATCTATTTATAACTTTTCATCAAAGTGCCATAACTGTAACTATTATTTCGGAAACCACTTTTCTTTTCTGCTTATGTCACTAATCCCTCTCATTTCCAAACTCTAACCCCTCCACACTTGTGGCTACAGTCTAGTACACAAAGGATTTTTACAATACCCAGTCAATTCTATAGAAAATTAAGAACTGTCCACCATTTTTTTCCAACTGAAAATCCTGTTCCACTCATAAATACATCAAACCACAAATAAAACGGACTGTGAACACAAGTTCATGTTGAGTTCAAGCAGAAGCCTCCATCTGATCTCTATTTACTCTCATTGCTACAACATATTGGCACATTATAGAGATCTATTTTGTGATTATTTTATCCTACAAGTCATGATCAAACAGAAAATTGCGTGCAATTACATTATTCACCCCAATTTATGGGAATTTGTGTCCTGCAATGGCTCAAATTCAAAGAAGATTCTTTAAGGAAATATATGACTCATCCAGCAAATATGTGCGAATGGTTATATAGCTCATCCCCCGCCCTCACATCGCTCGCAGCACATCATATTCATCGATTCTCACTCTCCTTCATGCAATATCTGCAGAACATTTGCTCCACACCCTCCCTCCCTCCCTCCCTCCCTCCCTCCCTCCCTCCCTCCGCTCGTCTCTGACAGACACCAGCAATCTGTCCTCGGGTTTAATGCACTCCCTAAATACAGAGGATAGATCAATAAACAATTATTTCTCCCTCTCTCCCTCTTCTCTCTGGAAACGCTAACCCTCCCTTTATCACCATGTCAATAAATACCTGATCTGTTTGTTTTCATTAATGCAGGTGTTTAAAATATATTGGATGTGGCAGCCAAATACAAATCCGGAATGGGCCACACGACGTGCCAAATGTAATTATGTGTCCGGATGTATCAGAATTCCGAAAAATGTTAAAACAGCATGAAATAAACACCATGTGACAGTTTATCACACCGGAATTGTTAACTGATATTGGATAATACAAGCCACGGGGCAGTTAACTTCATTCCAAAAGGATCATTTGATCTCGCAGACTTTAATCTCTTTCTTTACTTTTTTAAATGATTTTTTTTTTACGAAAACATAATTTCACGAGATTCTAAATGACAAAATCAGAAATGAAAAATCCCTAATTAGATCTTTGTAATATCTTGGTTTGTCTCTCAGATGGAAATGAGAGCAAAAGGAGGCTCTTTAAATTGGTTTGTCAGATGTTTTCCCTGTCACTGGGCTGTCACTGGGACACTACCCTTTCAAAAGGCACACATTTGTACCTTTTTTCTTTTTTTTTTTACACCTAAAGGGTGCATTTTAGTACCTTAAAGGTACATATTTGTACCTAAAGTGTACATTTTCATACCTAAATGGTAGATTTTGGTACCTTTTAAAAAGGTACTGCCCCAGCATTTGTACCTTATTTCTGAGCGTGTAAGAGCAATCTTGTATACATGTACTCAAGAGATCCAGATAGCATCTAACAATAATCACCAAGACCACAAACGTGTAAAAGCAGTAAAGGTATGGTAAAAAGAAAATACAAATTGATTTCATTTTGACAAGTTTATTTATTTTTTTCTCCTGAGGAAAAGACACCCAGTAATCTTACACGTGGTTTTACAAAAGATCTCAAACTGTGCTCAAATTTACCATGTTCTGCATTCAAATCACTCAAATATGGCTTTATTTCTCTTCAAATTCTACAAAGCTTAGATCTAAGCTATGTACTATAGTATAACCATACATCAACATGTCTCATTGGTGTCTATTTGATGTCTTCCCAACCATTTTAGGAGAAACGTTTGAAACACAATTGATACTTCTGAAAAACCATAACTGGCAACTCAATAAGTCTCTTGAGCTGTAAAAGAGACTCAAAGCAATGCAATTTTCCTCAAAGGTTAAACATGATGTTCTTTACTGTTGAGGATCCTCTCTGTAGAGCCTTTGAAATTGTGGCTCATCTTCATTTATGTGGAGTGGAGCAGAATATGAGCATAATTGTTTTGATGGCACTACTCTCTATATTCAAAAACCCACTTCCGCCTCTCAAAAAGAAGAAAAACAAAATCCCTGCAGCGACGTCAACATGAATCACAAACATAATCATATTTGCATGTATCTCCGCTTTAAGACTGTACAATACCATTATCCTCTTAATGCTGCACACTGAATATGAATTTTGACTTTAAGCAAAAATATTGCTATGGGCATTCAAGTTTAAAAATAATGCATTAAAAAATACTACTATTAAACTTGATGAACAGGCTGATTAATTCTGCCCCTAATTAAACTAGAAAAGGATAACAAAAAGTAACACAAAAATTATCATAAAAATTATAATAAAAAAAGGGAAAATAAAATAAATGAAAAATTAACAAAACATTGTATGCATAATACATTAAAATAATAATAATTTATTATTATTATTATTATTATTGATAGGTTTGGTCCCCACTGGAACACACATGCTGATAAAATGCACAGCTGGAATGCACTAAAAGTTGGTTTGGAAAACAGCATCTCCCAAATGCATGAATAAATATGAAAGCAATGATGAAAGATAATAATGTTAATTAGCTACTTCTGAAATTCCCAATCTCATAAATCTTTTATCCATCTTTATATAAGGGCTTTGGATTAGAAACAGAGCGACAGAGAAAATGACAGAAATGGAGAGAGAGTGTGACAGAGACAGAGAGAGAAACAGACAGAGAAAGAGAGACTCATCTGTATTCAGCGGTCTCTCTGTGACAGCTCTGTCGTGGGTAAAATAGGTCTGAAATTCACTGTCTGCCTCTACATTTTACCAGAGTTCACCTTTGGCCCCAAATTTGTGCCGTCTGAATATAGGAACGTGTGAAGCAGACCTGCATGTAAGCTAACTTTAGTAAGAAAGACATGAAGAGGTGGGAACAAATTAAAGTTAAAAGAGGCAGAGTAGAGTGGAATGAGCAAAAAGGTATGGAATATTTACAGTACAGCTAATTCACACTCAAGGCAACCACACTTTGATCTGACTGAGTGCTATTTCAACACTGGCCATTAGCACAGCAAGCATGACCTTGTGCAAGTGATTTATTGAGCAGAGATTGTTCAGGGTCAGATCCAGCATGCACAGGGCAAGGCTAACAAAACGATCAAATAACAGATCACATCATAGATTATAGATAAATCTGTACAGAATCCAGCAGTCTTTAACACTGCAGAGGCCATGTTTCAAAATGCAAAATGCAAAAAAAAACTACATATACATATTATATATATATAATATGAGGTACATAGAGGCCACAGAGGTACATTACCATAAAAATTCACAAGACATTGAATAAACAAAATAAGTAAATATTAGTATTAGTAAGTAAATATATACAAGTTAAATAAATAAATAATATCACCCTTTGTATGTTTCAATATTTTAACAAAAAAAAAATTGAAAAGTTGCAAGTAAATAAGTAAGAATGAGAGGGATTGTATGTGTTTAAACACTTTAGTGAACATTTTAGTATACATTTTCCTGCTCTTGAGAATTTACCACTATACCACAGTATTACCACAGCACAAATAACCATTGTGCTATTTTGTATTAAAGTTGTGTCTAAAACTGTCAATTTAATAGTGCGCCGCCAGAAACATAACGCCAAGTAATTCAAAATTAATGTCTGAAAGTAATTCCATTTCTTATACAGTTTGGTGATGTTTACTGCTGAGCACTGTGAAAAAATGATAAGCCAATGGGAAAATGACCTATAGAGAGAGAGAGAGAGAGAGCCTCTGGGCCTTTATATATGTCTGGCCCTAACTGAGCTTTTGACAGACCTGCTGTGAAATACCCAACGGCTGAGTAAGTCAACAGATTGACTTGAGAGTGTATAACCTGAGTCTCTTTTTCACTTGAGGAGAACATAAACAGAAAACAGCTTTCAGCTTTTGTCAACAGCACTTTTCTAGTTGTAATCCCTTCAGCTATTGTGCCCACTGGAAGCATTGGATGTTTAACTGAACCAGTCCTGCATGCAAGTCCACTCCATTACCCACAACTACACAGCTAAGCTAAACCCCCAGAGGAGAGCGACGACAACAAGGTCCACTGAAGCTACTCCAATAAAACACTAAAACACAGAGCAGGCCGCCCAAAAACAGCCGAACAAGCTTCCCAGCAGATGAAGAAGTGTTTGTGCACTCTATCTCTGTGTCTGGAACCTCAAACCGTCTGGAGCATTACATAAGAGAGAACAAGTTGTGTGGTACTCAAACTGCAAACAAAGCAAGTTCTCTTCCACATTTCTCAAGAAATAGTTGGTGTTAAACACCTGGTGCAATGCATCCTGAATTGGCAAGTTACCCGTGAACTCAAATGACATTTGGGAGCTGTGGCGGAAGGAAAGATTTTCAGTGAAACTATTCAGAAATTCAGAAAACAAGAAATATATTGCACACACTGCAGTAGAATTTCAAAAAAAGGTAATCAGTTAACGTCAAATTCTTTAGAAACTTAATAAACTTCAAGATTAAGTTAGTAGAACTTTAGATTTTGATTTTCTTCTACATAATTGCATGTTAATTGCATTTAACTTAAAATACTGGGTAACTCGTATAATTTGATTACGGTCATAGTACTTTTTATCCTTTTTGGAGCTTTAAAGCCCAATCTTAAAATTCATTCAAGGAATAGTTCTCCCAAAAATGTACTCACCCTCAGGCCATCCAAGATGTGGATGAGTTTGCTTCTTCAACAGATTTGGAGAAATTTAGCATCACATCACTTGCTCACCAATGGATCATCTGCAGTGAATGGGTGCCGCCAGAATGAGAGTTCAAACAGCTGATAAAAACATCACAATTATCCACAAGTAATCCACATGACTCCAGTCCATCAATTAACAACTTGTAAAGCGAAAATCTGCATGTTTGTAATCAATCAATCAAGATGTTTTTAACTTGAAACCACTAAAATATGAGTCCTCTATACATAATATTGGTTTGTCCAGTAAAAAAAAAAAAAAAAAGCAAAAATAGTCCAAAACAGTTATAAATATGTCAGTGGATTTTGATGTGAGAGGAAACAACGGGATGGATTTTTTCACTGGATTTCACTGTTATTATAAGTTATAGACTATTATTTTAACCAGAAGTGATGATTTAAAGTTAAAACTCCTAAATGATAGATTTGTTTCTGACAAACATGCAGCTTTTCACTTCACAAGATGTTAATTGATGGACTGGAGTCATGTGGATTACTTATGAATTATCGTGATGTTTTTGATCAGCTGTTTGGACTTTCATTCTGATGTCACCCATTCACTGCAGAGGAACAATGAGCAAATTTTCAGCAAATTTTAATTTCTTGGTCAACTATTCATTGAAATATTGAGCAACTCATACAATTTTATTACTCCAACACTACTTTTTATGCTTTTTTGCTGTTCTTTTTGGAGCCTGAAAGCCCAAATTTAAAATACATTAAAAATTAATTTTGAATAAAGATAAATCATCAGAGTTAAGCAGCACTGAATTTTATTTAAACACACAACAACTACAGTAAGTGTGCAAGCAGCGATCTTCCGCCTGAATTGCCCGGCTGGATTGTCAATGTGCCAGTGTCTCTGTTTCTGTCTTGGTTTCTGTTTTGCCATACTACAGAACTTCTTTGTTCTCCTAACACTAAATACTTGAGCCATCTGGTATCCCAGAGCAGTCTGGAGATTTTTGTTCATGACGGGAGATGTTATGACGGCCTAATTGTTACTGTGAGGCTCTTAACACCTGGTGGGAAAAATCAGAATGAGGGAAGCTGTTTTCTCAGTTTTTCTCTGTGTAACAGCGGTGCAATTCGTAGCTTTGTTGTGACTAGAAACCATTCCCCTCTACCAGGCTCTTGACCTCCAACTGATTACATTGCCCTTTTGGTTTGTTATGTTTTCCACTTATGGACTCATGCAAGACCAAACGTTTGGCTTTCCAGTCAGCCATTTGTCATCTAAACCAGCACTCTAGCCTCTGGAAAACCAATCACATGATCTAAAACACACTGCCATGTTGTTTGACTGGGTATATTGATCATTTCAGTAAAAACTGTTTGACATCTTCCATTTACATTTGTCGAAAGATGGCGATGTACTGCTAGATCTGATGCCGATAACAACATTCAAATAAACAGACTGTAAGACTCTAGGGCCCTAATGTTGATAAAGGAAAAGAGGTCCATGCTTCCTTCTCAAAAGCCATGTTAATGCAAAATCCTAAAAAAAAAAAAATAAAAAAAAAAAAATAAATAAATAAATAAAAACATTAACATGCAGTTTGATATAACAAGAATGAGCACAAAAAAATCATAAAATAAAAAAATAAATAAAAATAAAAAATAATAATAAATTAATTAATTAATTAAATGAATGAATGAATGAATGAATTAATTAATTAGAGGTTATATGCCTGTTCTCATGTGTCTAATTAAAAAAAAGCTGAATTAATTAA
>CM077234.1:30104779-30257279 GCA_039654775.1 Spinibarbus caldwelli | reverse complement strand
GAATTGCGGTTATACACTCACAACTTTAGAAGTTACTGTTTTGAATCAGCCTCGCGAATGCTGTACTGAATGCACTCAATGAATCAGTCTGAGTCGTTAATGAATCAAATGACTCACTTTCAAAACTGCAAGTTATCATTACTTTCAGTGAAGTCTGTATCGCAAAGAAACTACTTTATTTATTAAAGGTTTATGAATAACCAAGTGGAATAAAATGCATTCATTTAAAATAAAATAAAATAAAATACATTTAAATGCTTTTTTCAATGTTTAAATGAGGGCTCACAAACATCTGAATAAAATAAAATAATAAATAAAATAAAGATAAAGTAAAATAAAAAATAAAATAATATATTAAAAAAAATAAAAATAAAAACATGCTCATCATGGTCAAGATTTTTCAACTTTTTGAGTATTGAAGGCTCATGAACATCTGGATGAAATGAAATGAAATGAAATAAAATAAAAGTCATTAAAGGGGCTTCAGAAAAAACAAGCTCATACAGCTCAAGTAAAAAGAAAATCTTCATTGCTTGCATTGAAAAAAAATATGGCAAGCAGATACTGATAAAACAGTATTTTTAATCATTATTTATACATACACAGAGCGGTTTCATTGCTCATTTCACATTCATGACTGGAAATTGTCTTTATTTTTTCCAGTATTAGATTTTTTTTAACCATATTTACATAAAATATGAGTCATAACATGCCATTAACAATGAAATTACTAATAATATCAAGACTGCATTTCTACACTCCTAGTTTCTTCTCTCACACCTCAACTGCTGAAACAAGGAATATTCTTATTAGAATAGTCCTTTGCTTTACAGAGGCACTCTTCAGTCCATGGTGGTTAGGCATTGCCCCCAATTTCCCAGCCGCACTTCTGTTCCCCAATGTCTGTTTGATTGCTTTTAGGGGGAGATGGCCTGATAGAGCCCGCCATTTAATCTGTGGACCGGGTTCGGATGCTACTCTTCTATGCGAAACAAATTGCTTTCAGGTTTTCCATGGTGTAATTTCCCCGCTCATGTGAAGCCCCTCCTGAGATGAGCCCGAGGAAGGATACCCATCCCCTCAAACAGAAGCAAGAAATAGAAGATAGAAGAATAGAAGAATTTCTTTCTTGTGAACTGTGCTAATTAAAGTGGAAATGGGCACATGTAACTGTGACAGTGTAAAAGTGTAACATACTTTCGACTTGCTCTGGTTATCTCAGAAGAAACATCCTTTATTAGCCCAAGAAGTCAAGAAGACGACAAACGCACATCCACATTTGGGTTTCGAAGTTTATTAGCAAGCTACAAAGTGACTAGGAAGACACAAAAGTATATAATCCCAGAGTTTCTGTAGCTCCACAACCCTGGAGAAAAAAAAAACTGTTGCACTTTCTTGCTCCTTTCATCTAGATTTGTGCCTGGAAACGGTTGAGATCACCGGCCAACTGCAGGAAGAATACACTGGCGGCTCAATAAATTTCCCTCAGCAGAACGGGCACTCGGCCAACGAGCTTGTTTTATTTGCTATAATGGCCTCCTCTTGGCAAAATATGAGCTAAAGGGAAGATGAGGGAGGATGTCGGAGAGCTACTGAGGAAAAGTTACATATGTCAGTGACGAACAGCTATAACTCCTGACGGAAGACATACGGCTCATCCCGCAGTAGATCTTATTCTACAAGCTTCCAATCGGTCAGCCCCATTTGCAGTCAGTGTAAATCAACCGTCGAGGGCACCGTGCCATCAATGTGTCAAGCGGTTTAGCCTTGCGCTGCTCGCTTCGATCCAGAAAATTGTCACCTGGAGCACCTGGAGAATTTAATAGAACAAATTCACAAACCGGCCTCCTACCCTCCACCTGCCCCACTACCCTCTGACCACAAATGAGGAATAAAACTGAAGTGGAGTTCATAATGATTTCAAATAAGATAGCAGAAAGGCACTATATATAGCACCTTCCACCAATTGGACGGCATCTACAGCACTATTGAACTGTGATATGACAAACTTGTCTCATCACATATTGCTGCAGTTTAGACATCTAGGCAAAAAGATCAAAGACTTTATTTAAAAAAAAAAAAAAAAAAAAAAGTCACCACAGACATACCATGGACAAAAACTTGTACTTATATGTGGCAATGTAACTAAACTTTTGTTCTCACACTTGAGTATTCTCTATAACAACTGTTTCTGGAATCCAACCAACATCAATAATAATGGTAATAAAATATGATTTTATAATATTTTTTTAAATTTTTTTTAATATTACTATTATTATACAAAAAAGTAACGGCAATTATATAAAATAATATATAAAATTAATTAATTATAAAAAGTTAAAATAAACTAATTAGTAATATTCTGTGCAAAAAGGTTATTATTATTAATAAAAGGAAAAAATTGCTATTGTTATATTACTACTGTAATCTAAAAACCAATAAAAACAATAATACTAGTTATAAAAAGAAAATGTATTACTATTGTTCTGAGAAATAAAACACATTATTATTAAATTAAATTAAATTAAATTAAATTAAATTAAATATTATTATTGTAATAATATACATAAATAATAAATAAAAACTGATTCAGAACAAATAATTATTGATAATAATAATAAATCTAAGGAAAATATATTACTACTGTTCTGTAAAATAAAGATTATTATTATTATTATTATTATTATTATTATTATTATTATTAATAATAATAATAATAATACTAAAGAAGAAGAAGAAGAAGAAGAAGAAGAAGAAGGAGAAGGAGAAAAATTGTAGTATTAGTAGTTCCAACATGACTTGTTCACATGTGAGGAGATGCAGTAGGTCACAGTTCCAAAATAATTCTCTTTTAAGCATGATGAGTCATGACTAAGAAATGCAGATGTATAATGAAAATAGGGGCAAACATTCCTTTCTGCCTCCCCAAAGTGCATGAAGAGAGAAGAGGATTGATTTTCAGGTTCCATCACAAAAGCTCCACATGAAACTCTGTGGAAACCAGGAGCATGCAGCTGGAACCACAGCGCCTTTATAATACCTTCCACCAGAGGCAAACTGCTCCTCATTCACCTCCTGCCAGAGACAAAGATAGGATGTCTGTGATGTTTGATGTTCCTCTCCATTTCGCACCATGATGGCGAAGCCAGAGAAGGAAAGCTCTACAGGAGACGCCACAGCAAAGTTTTTAGTTTAGTTCTTATTTCGTGGCCTGTTTATTGTTAAATTGGATACTAGAGAGAACATAAAAATAATGGGAAGAAAAAGGAGGGATAGGACTTGGTTATGACAAGTCTCAGCTCAACACTTAACGCGCATATGCTAAAGACCAATTATACTTCGATTTTTATGTGTGACACATCAGTATATTACACACAAATTGTGCATGTGTAGACAGATTTTATAACCGCACATATTCTGTATGCTATCTTGCCTTGAATCTTTTGTGCAAATTAATTTGTCCACAAGGTGGCAGCACTGGCCCGGGCTATTGTTTCACAGTCGAAAAAGAAACCGAGGACACTTAACAACAACAAACTACTGGAAATCGCATTAAGTCTTCAAGGGTTAAGAGATACCCACAACTATAGTTTAAAAAAAGTTTACAGAGACATTTTTAGTCGATTATAACTTCTGGATAGAAATAGCACAGACACTGGACAAGATTGAGTCTTTCTAGTGTGCATATGTTGAGCATCTGTGTTTGCTCACAGTATCAAATGTAGTATACTTTGAAAAGCTAGGTGCTTTGGGCTTAACCGCTAGGTCAAGACTCGAACAGAACAAATTATTCCATTCTTATTTACATGGTTTTCAGTGGTAGCCGCATCAGTGGCCACCTGAGATGCAAAACATGCTTGAAGAGGAAATTAAAAAATGTTAAACCTGTGATTTGTTTCTAATCGTTGTAAACACTTGCAGACGTGTAATCATCCGGAAACAAACAAACATTGCCCTCTTCATTAAAACACCAGCTGTGAGAATTTGCTTTCAACCACAAGTTGAATCTCCATCTCCAAAGGACAAAGAGACACTCACGCCTGTAGGAACGCCACATGCATCTTCCTTCCTTTTGTCTCTCCTCACCTGACTCGGATTTCCCCTACGATGCCACGGGAGCTGCATCAAAGATGCCGACCGCTCCCTCCCCCCGAGACACATCTGCACGTGGCGGCAGACGGATCTGTTCCCATTAGCATGACAACGTTACAAACAGGGCAGAAGCAGCGAGCAAGAGGTCTCCCGCTGCACATATGGAGAGACGCCTGTAATTTGCTTGTGTAGGACAGTAAAGCAGCTAGCTCTTTCAGTGCTCGCTAAGGTGACAACTTCTGAGGGAAACAGAGGAGAGAAAGAACAAACGATGGGGAACAAAAAGAAAATGAGGAACTGGGACGAAGGACTGCAGCAGAAGGTATTCATTAAATTCATTTTCTGCCAATAAAGCTGCCATCTTGCGAGGATTCCTTCATCCCAGTGCAAACCAGGCTGGCAGCCAGTTCATGGCAGGTTCAGCTACAGCAGATGAGACTGGATTCAACTCGGAGCTAGTCTATGACAAGACAGCACCTGATATTTGCCAATTTTACTGACAGGAACCATTGAAAACAAAGGGGCAAGGAGGAATGGGATTGAGAAAGAATGCAAGTCGGTGGTGATTTCTTACGCTGAGACGACCATCACCTAGATGAGCATCGCAACCCAATATTTCAATGGTAAATGCACAAACAGCCAAGCCTCAACACAAAAGTTATGTGTCCATGATTGCTGTGAAGATGGAACAAGAAGTAGTTGTGATTGGCAAGGCTTGCTTTCGTCTTGAGGAGGGATATGAGTCTGGCATGTAGCCCGATGATAACGTTGTCCAGCATATGCGGGGAGTGTAGTGCTCCGTCTCTCTGGGGGACTGAATGGGAAGATGGAAGCATGCAGTTTCAATTATCCAACCCTGAACTGTGCTCTTACCAATCAGCAGCCACGCATTGCAATACCCCTGGGGCAGGATGAGATGCTAATTCAAACCGCCTGTGCTACTGTCAGCAGGCCTCAGTGAATGCTAACCAAACAAGCCACATCTAGTGTTCAACATAAGGAACGGGACTCCATAAAAGCCACTGTCACACTCAGATCCAGGGAGTAAACTTGAAAAGATGGCAGAGAAAGCTTGCTAATAGATGCGTTACATTGTGATTAGCCGCTAATCAGATATGGACAAGCACCCATTTGCACAGTTTAGCTGGCTTCCAACACGCAAATGTGCGGTTTGCTTTTCCACTGAACTAGTGGGAGCCAAACGACCTGGTTATCCTTGCAAGGTCGCACTTTGTTGGATTCTCCTGCGCATCTTAGAGGAAGGAAATGGAAGTCATGTGTTCAGCTATGTTTTTATCTTTCTTTTAAATAGACTAGAAAATTATGTTGGCATTAGAGGAAGTGCACTGGCATGGTTCAAATCGTACTTATCTGACCACCATCAATTCGTGGCAGTAAATGAAGAGGTATCATACCAATCACAAGTGCAGTATGGAGTACCTCAAGGCTCAGTACTAGGCCCCTTACTTTTCACGCTTTACATGTTACCCTTGAGAGATATCATTAGGAAACATGGTGTTAGCTTTCACTGTTATGCTGATGATACTCAGCGCTATACTTCTTCACGACCCGATGAAACATATCAATTTGCAAAACTAACAAAATGTATAGTTGATATCAAAAACTGGATGACTAGCAATTTCTTACTGCTAAATTCTGAAGAAAACAGAGGTGTTAATTATTGGACCAAAAACTTTTGCATGTAATAACCTAGATCACTGTCTAATACTTGATGGCTGCTCTGTAAATTCTTCGTCATCAGTTAGGAACCTAGGCGTACTTTTTGATAGCAATCTTTCCTTCGCAAAACATGTTTCTAGCATTTGTAAAACTGCATTTTTTCATCTTAAAAATATATCTAAATTATGACCTATGCTTTCAATGTCAAATGCAGAAACATTAATTCATGCGTTTATGACCTCGAGGCTAGATTATTGTAATGCTTTATTGGGTGGTTGCTATGCGCGTTTAATAAACAAATTCCAGCTGGTTCAAAATGCAGCAGCTAGAGTTCTTACTAGAACCAGGAAGTATGACCACATTAGCCCAGTTCTGTCAACACTGCACTGGCTCCCTATTAAACATCGTATACATTTTAAGATCTTGCTAATTACCTATAAGGCCCTGAATGGTTTGGCACCTCAGTATCTGAGTGAGCTCTTATCACATTATAATCCTACACGTCCGCTGCAATCTCAAAACTCTGGCCATTTGATAATACCTAGAATATCAAAATCAACTGCGGGCAGGAGATCGTTTTCCTATTTAGTGCCCAAACTCTGGAACAATCTACCTAACACTGTTTGGGAAGCAAACACACTCTGTCAGTTTAAATCTAGATTAAAGACTCATCTCTTTATCCTGGCTTACACATAATACACTATCGCGTTTCTATAATTCAGATCCGTTAAAGGATTGTTAGGCTGCATTAATTAGGTCAACCGGAACCAGGAACACTTCCCAAAACACCCGATGTACTTGTTACATTGTTAGAAGAATGGCATCTACGCTAATATTAGTCTGTTTCTTTCTTATTCCGAGGTCACCGTAGCCACATAGATCTAGACTGTATCCAGATCAGATGGTCACTGCAGCCACCCGGATCCAGTCCGTATCCAGATCAGATGGTGGATCAGCACCTAGAGATGACCTCTACAACCCTGAACGTCAGCGGAGACCAGGGCAACTAGATGAGCCCCAGAAACTGATCCCCAGTGAAGACCCTGTCTCCTAGACGGCCATTGGGACAAGACCACAGGAACAAAATGAGTCCTTTACACAATCTGACTCTGCTGCAGCCTAGATTTAAACTGCTGATTTTGTCTGGCCAGAGGAGAATGACACTATTTCGATACACTATTTACCCGTCTAATACTGTAAAGCTGATGTAAAGCCACCCAGCTTTATATCAAGCTGATGTAAAGTTGCTTTGACACAATTTGCATTGTTAAAAGCGCTATACAAATAATAGTAACTTGACTTGACTTTCCCCAACTCTCTGAAAGTCAGTGTTAGGTGACACCATCTTCTAAGGAGGCACTGCAACAGACTGTCTCCACCTTGTTGTGGTGGTATTTGTTTGAGATGGCCCTGAAAAGGTGGCACCTGGAAAATCTGGGATAAAAGAGCTTGAAATGGATCATGATATGAACAAAACCTTGGTGTGTTGACAGCATTGTCAAAGCTAGTCACGGCAAACTTCTAAGAAAAATAGCTATAGTTTCCAGGAAACAAATAGAGGACAAAACATTTGAATGCAATGCAAAACAGCCCTGAATCAAGAGGTATTGCAGCAGTTTGCCTATTTCCATAACTGCATAACTCGACAACAAAATTACAAAAATGTTCTTTAACATTAAGAGTTTTTTTTTTCATCAACAATAATGAGGGCAAGTAGAAAAATGCAGAGCATGACAATAATTAAATAATTTTAATTAACAAAAAGGACAAAACATTGTTTTTGAAGAAGAAAAATCTAGAAAGCTCAAGACGGTTTCAAAAACTTAAATCATAATCAGTAATTTCAGGGATTGCCCTACTTCAGCTGAAGCTGAAGAGTGAATGAACACCGCTAAACCAAGGTACTTTGTTAGCAGGTTAATTAAAGGGATAGTTCACCCAAAAACAAAAATTCTGTCATTAATTACTCACCCTCATGATGTTCCAAACATCTTCAGAACACAAATTAAGATATTTTTGATGAAATCCAAGAGCTTTCTTACCCTGCATAGACAGCAACGCAACTGATACAGTCAAGGCCCAAAAAGGTACTAAGGACATCGTTAAAATAGTCCATGTGACATCGGTGGTTCAACCGTAATTTTATGAAGCTACGAGAATACTTTTTGTGCACAAAGAAAACAAAAATATTGACTTTATTCAACAATTCCTTGTCATTCTCCGTTGCGCATTCATGAGAGTACCACACTTGCACAAAATGACAAAATTACAAGTGAACTTGAACTAAGTTAGAATGTGCAAGTTGCGTTGTGAATGCACTCCTTCCATTACAAAATGCTAAGAGACAAATGATGTTTTAGTGAAATGCTGATGCATGTTTAAATAAAATATAAAATATTTAAATTAAAATATAAAATAATCACTAATTGGATTAATTTCACATCCATCAATGAAACTGCTATTTTTGTTGACTGGATAATGAATATGACATGATAAAATAGTGACTAAACTTAAAGGATATTGTCATGAAAACACAAAAGCTAGAGTATAAAACAACAATGTATCAAAAAAAGGCATTGAAGTTTTCTTTATCACTAGCAATTCTCTCACTTTTCATAGTTTTTGTGCTATACTATACGACAGGGTTGTGTTTCCCTGGTCCTCTCATCTACGACATCTTTGGCCACATCTTCAATCACTCCTCCTAAACACCCCCCTGTTGAAGCTTGGTGTCAGACCTGCTGTGTAACTGCTTTCCCGTGACGACCCCTCGCTCTGCTGACATTCCGTCAGACGCCGAGCAGCGTGGCTGAGGTCACAGGTCTTTGGAGTGCAGCCAGTCACAGCTAGTCACCCGCTAATTGCCCACTTCTAGAGTTAGTTACGGTGACGGAGAAACCTCTGCATCCAGGGGGCACGACCGCTCATGAGATGGAATTATATGGATGTACAGGTGATGAGTGGAGCTAACTGCGAGTTAGCTAGATGACCTGTCCACTACTGCAAGAGCGGATAATTGTGTTCAGTAGTCAAATAAACACCTGCTGTACTATTTTGTGAATATTAGTTGCCAGAAACATACTCTATGCAAGCACACAAATGCAGATGGAATGCTTGGATGTTGCCAGTGTTATCAAAATACAAAAAAAAAAAAAAAAAACTATGGGGGAAAAAAAAAATTAACACTGGACTCATGCTTTCTAAAGAATGTGTTTCTGTCATTATTATTTGATACTTCAACAGTTTTTATTTTAATATGCTTCTTAGCAATTGGTGTTTGAGGTAAAAAATATATATTTTTAGAAGAGTTTACCCTACGGCGCCCCCTAGTCGAAATGCAATGCATACTTGCATGCAGTTTTGAATTGCAAGGTTTGAATAGCCAGAAATATTTACTTTGACACATTTGTATAGTGTATGTTTTGGGCCTTTGATACAAGAAATGAGGGGAAATAAATAATGACATATCTTCTCTCTTTCATACGCACAGTTAAACATGACTCACGAGCTTGCCAACTGGAAACCATTATCCAACTGAGTGGAATTAGGGCATTAACATAATTAAGGCATTCACTACATTACATGGGAAAAATGCTCATTTGCTTGCCTAAATTGCAGTACAATTCCATGATTCCCTGTACATTCCTTTCGGCACTATAATTTCCACTTCGGTGTCCATTTCATCAGTATCACCTTTGAGTGAGTGGGTCCTGGTATTAGGGGCCGTTGTTCTTTCTGTCTGTATCGTGATGGAAGGATGGAAAGGATATTCAGATCATATTTCTGCAAGAAAAATCTGCCCTTCCTGTCTCTCTGAAAAGCCACAGATCAACCAAATTCCAGCTCGAAATGCTTTTATCCATCGTTTTTGTAATTTCTGACTGGATTCAGTTACAAAGCCTCTTTGCTTTTCGACCAAGGGACAAGGACACAAAAAAGTACTTACTGTAGACATTAAAAAGATTCTTGCACTGTCACATTTTAAAATTCGGAAACCTCTTCCCTCCGCCGATTACAGCCCATTTTACAGCTATTAAAGAGCCACTGATGTCAAGATGATGGGCAACATGGCAGCTTGTAACAGTTCCAACAGTTGTAGGACAAGGGATGATAACTGGCATTAAAGAACTGGTTTTTCTATCCAGATTGTGGGCGTCTGAGAGGATTCCCACAGCTTCACAAGTTTACACAAGTCTCCACAGTCTCTGTTTGTGCAAATACAACAGCCGATCATGCATCATTGATCATGGTTTTGCACCTTGAAAACATAAACATTTGCTTTCATGTGATATACTGCACAATGTTGATGCAAATTCAGCTTAAATCTGGTAATGTAGCCTACATTTACAATATATTATTTAATAGAATGTTAGAATTACATTATCAGACAAATTAGTTAATCTTCATGAATGTAATGTGGCTGGAGTATATCTGTTATAATTTTGTTAATGAATAATTTTGCATAATTATGTATTGTGGATATGTGCTTCAACAGTCTTGTTTGCTCTCAAGGTTTCTTCCTCATCTACCTGAACCTATTCTAGCACTATACAAATGAATTATATAATTTATGTTGTATTTTCTTACAACATAAAAAAAGAAATAATATATAAATTTACTTTCATATGAAATGTGAAAAACATCTTTACGTTAAAAACTGCACACACACACACACACACACACACACATACATATATATATATATATATATATAATTAAAAAATTAATTTTAAAGAAATTGATTTATATATTTATATAGACCATATATAATTAGTTGTTTGCATAATTAATTTTTCTAATAATATATTTTTATAATACATAATTTTTATAAAAAATTATAATGATTTTATTAATATATCATCACAAATTGTATTATATATGTGTGTATATATATATATATATATATATATATATATGCCTACAATTTGTGATTGTATGTATATGTATATATATATATATATATATATATATATATATATATATATATATATGTATATATATATATATATACACGCATACAATTTGTGATTGTATATATATATATATATATATATATATATATATATACAATTTGTGATTGCATGTATATATATATATATATATATATATATATATATATATATATATATATTAGTGCTGTCAATCGATTAAAATAAATTAAATAATTAATCACATATTTTTTTCTGAAATTAATTGCGATTAATCCCACATTAAAACATTAAACTTTTTAAATATACTTTTATATTGCAATAATTTCAAATTTAATCTTCAAATTAATGTAGAAACAACAAAGACAGTATAATTTTTAATATTTGTTTAATGACATCTTTTTTTATGACTGAAGGCCAGTATCACCGTTACCAATACTAGGCTACTGATGTCTCTATAAAATTGTTCTTTTTTCCTAATATTTAACCATTGACTATAGCCATTCAACATTACAGTATAATTGAGAGCTATCAATTTTAATATTTATTAGACTTTAATAAAATAACTTCTAATTTAAGTGAACTTTAAACAATCTTCACATAAACCCATTATAACAAATGTCATATTTAGCTACCTGTGCCCTTCAGCAAGTAGGACATATACAGAAATTGAATAAAGTTATTAAACACTAAATTCTAAATTACTATAGATGAATCCTTAAAGCTATAAAAGTTATTGATTTCGTCTGTTTTTCTTTTATTCTTTGATGAACAGACATCACAGCAGCTGGGTTAATAGGTTATTTTGGGTGCTGTTTATTAAGAGCTGCTGCTGCTGAACACGACGCAGATCTGACACGCATCGTGTCTTCTCTTAACTCTCTTTCCCTATCTTTTTTTCTGACCCACTTTAGGTCTTAAAGTCTCTATTAATGAGCTGATGAGTTGAATCGGGTGTGTTAGATGAGGAGACAGTGCTGGGATGCTCCAGGACAGTTTTGAAAACCCTTTCAGAGACATGTTCTTAAATGTGACTCATATAGGCTATAACATAAAATACATGCATGCACAGTTTTAAGGCAGCTTTAATCGCGTTAATGACTTAACTGACCACGACACTGCATGCACATCGTTTCTTTCCCGCATTGATTTGAAATGATTAAGGCTACAGCGCGCACCGACGCCTTTGTGCCTGTAATTGAAGAGCGCGAGCCGAGAACTACTGTTTTCCGCGCTCGTTTGACTCGCGCCTGGCGCTGAGGTGAAGTGGAGCGCGCGTCTGAAACGTCTCCTGTTTGATGTGCTCGTAAAGACGTTATGTGACTAAATAAATGCACTTCTTAGCAAGAAAAAAGAAACAGAGCCAACAGTTGTGAGCGGGGTGGCCAACACTAGCCCCGCCCCTGCCTTAAACTGAAAAAAAATAAAAATAATCGCCTGCGTTAACGCGCTAATTCGTATAATATATATATATATACAGACATATATATATACACACACATATATATATATATATATATATAATATATAATAAAATCTAACATATTTTTCTTAAATATATACATGCATGCGTGTGTATTTATATATACATAATAAATGTATACAGTACACACACATACAGTGGGTACGGAAAGTATTCAGACCCGTATTTCGCTCAGGTGCCTCCCATGTCTCTTGATCATTGCAGAGATGTTTCTACACCTTGATTGGAGTCCGCCTGTGGTAAATTAAATTGATTGGACATGATTTGGAAAGGCACACACCTCTCTGTAAAAGGCCTCACAGCTGATAATGCATATCAGAGCGAAAACCAAGCCACGAGGTCAAAGGAACTGCCTGCAGAGCTCAGACACAGGATTGTATTGAGGCACAGATCTGAGGAAGGCTACAAAAAAAATTCTGCTGCACTGAAGGTTCCCAAGAGCACAGTGGCTTCCATAATTCTCAAATGGAAGAAGTTTGGCACAACCAGGACTCTTCCAAGAGCTGGTCCCCAGCCAAACTGAGCAATTGATGGAGAAGGGGCTTGTCTAGACTGGTGACCAAGAACCTGGTGGTCACTCTAGTTGAGCTCCATGATCATATATGTAGATGAGAGAAACCTACAGAAGGACAAACATCACTGCAACACTCTACCGATCTGGGCTTTATGGGAGTGTGGCCAAACTCAATCCTCTCCTCAGTGAAGACAAATGAAAACACACTTGGAATTTGCAATAAAGCACCTAAAGGACCCTCAGACTGTGAGAAACAAGATTACCTGGTCTGATGAACCTCAATTCTAAGCATCATGTTTGAAGGAAACCGGCTCTTCTCATCACCTGCAGAGTACCATCCCAAAAGTAAAGTGTGGTGGTAGCAGCATCATGCTGTTGGGCTGTTTTTCAGCGGCAGGGACTGTGGAACTCATCAGAGTAGAAGAAAAGCTCAATGCACCAAAATATTGAGAGAGCCTTAATGAAAACCCAGTCCAGGGCATTCAAAACCTCAGACTGGGCCGAAGGTTCACCTTCTAACATGACAATGACCCTAAGCACACAGCCAAGGCAACACAGGAGTGGCTTAGGGACGACTCTGTGAATGTCCTAGAGTGACCCAGCCAGAGCCCTGACTTGAACCCTATCGAACATCTCTGGAGAGACCTGAAAAAGGCTGTCAACAGATGGTCCCCATCCAACCTGACCGAGCTTGAGAGGATTTGCAAAGAAGAATGGCAGAAATTCCCCCAATCCGGTTGTGCAAAGCTTGAGTCATACCCAAAAAGACTCGAGGCTGTAATTGCTGTCAAAGGTGTTTCAACTAAGTACTGAGTAAAGGGTCTGAATACTTATGTAAATGTGATATTTCAGTTTTTTCTTTTTAATAAATTTACAAACATTTCTAAAATTCTGTTTTCACTTTGTCATTATAAAGGACAGAGTGTAGAGTAATGAGAAAAAAAAAGAATTTAAACAATTGTAGTATCAGACTGCAACATAACAAAATTGAAAAAAGTGAAGGGGGTCTGAATACTTTCCGTACCCACTGTATATTATGTAAACAAAAACTTTTATTTTGGATGCAATTAATCGTTTGACAGCACTAATATGTATATATATATATATATATATGAAAAGTAAAATTTCTAAACATATTGAAGGGGCTAGTGAGTCTGCTACCAGAGCAAGGAAAAATAACTATTTGCCTGGCCGGACCTGAAGAAAAATGCTTACGGTTGTGCCCTGCTATATGTGAAACATTACTGCAATAAAACACTGCGATTTGCATCCATGCACAGCACATCAGCAACAGATTCTAAATGTCAAACTCATGAATAAAAGTGATGCAAGGTTCATATCGGCTGATTTATATCATTAGCCTATGCCGGATTACCAGAGCAGACTGTGCATCCAAATCTCTTTTTTCTTCTTTTGACACCATGGCATTTACTGCCTGATCTACAGGTGCATCTCAATAAATTAGTATGTCGTGGAAAAGTTCATTTATTTCAGTATTTCAACTCAAATTGTGAAACTCGTGTATTAAATAAAGTCAATGCACACAGACTGAAGTAGTTTATGTCTTTGGTTCTTTTAATTGTGATGATTTTGGCTCACATTTAACAAAAACCCACCAATTCACTATCTCAACAAATTAGAATATGGTGACATGCCAAACAGCTAATCAACTCAAAACACCTGCAAAGTTTTCCTGAGCCTTCAAAATGGTCTCTCAGTTTGGTTCACTAGGCTACACAATCATGGGGAAGACTGCTGATCTGACAGTTATCCAGAAGACAATCATTGACACCCTTCACAAGGAGGGTAAGCCACAAACATTCATTGCCAAAGAAGCTGGCTGTTCACAGAGTGCTGTATCCAATCATGTTAATAGAAAGTTGAGTGGAAGGAAAAAGAGTGGAAGAAAAAGATGCACAACCAACCGAGAGAACCGCAGCCTTATGAGGATTATCAAGCAAAATCGATTCAAGAATTTGGGTGAACTTCACAAGGAATGGACTGAGGCTGGGGTCAAGGCATCAAAAGCCATTTGAATTTGGCTACAGTTGTCGTATTCCTCTTGTTAAGCCACTCCTGAACCACAGACAATGTCAGAGGCATCTTACCTGGGGTAAGGAGAAGAAGAACTGGACTGTTGCCCAGTGGTCCAAAGTCCTCTTTTCAGATGAGAGCAAGTTTTGTATTTCATTTGGAAACCAAGGTCCTAGAGTCTGGAGGAAGGGTGGAGAAGCTCATAGCCCAAGTTGCTTGAAGTCCAGTGTTAAGTTTCCACAGTCTGTGATGATTTGGGGTGCAATGTCATCTGCTGGTGTTGGTCCATTGTGTTTTTTGAAAACCAAAGTCACTGCACCCGTTTACCAAGAAATTTTGGAGCACTTCATGCTTCCTTCTGCTGACCAGCTTTTTAAAGATGCTGATATCATTTTCCAGCAGGATTTGGCACCTGCCCACACTGCCAAAAGCACCAAAAGTTGGTTTAATGACCATGGTGTTGGTGTGCTTGACTGGCCAGCAAACTCACCAGACCTGAACCCCATAGAGAATCTATGGGGTATTGTAAAGAGAAAAATGAGAAACAAGAGACCAAAAAATCCAGATGAGCTGAAGGCCACTGTCAAAGAAACCTGGGCTTCCATACCACCTCAGCAGTGCCACAAGCTGATCACCTCCATGCCACGCCGAATTGAGGCAGTAATTAAAGCAAAAGGAGCCCCTACCAAGTATTGAGTACATATACAGTAAATGAACATACTTTCCAGAAGGCCAACAATTCACTAAAAATGTGTTTTTTTTATTGGTCTTATGAAGTATTCTAATTTGTTGAGATAGTGAATTGGTGGGTTTTTGTTAAATGTGAGCCAAAATCACCACAATTAAAAGAACCAAAGACACAATTTGAGTTGAATTACTGAAATAAATGAACTTTTACACGACATTCTAATTTATTGAGATGCACCTGTACATGCTGCTGAGAGTTACACTGTGAAGCACCTGCTGAAATAAAACCCATTTGTCCAACACTACTCTAACACCTAACACACCTCATACAATACATCATTATTTTGCTCATTAAATAAAACATTTTTTTCCAAGCAGGTACTGTTAAATTTTCCACAGGTATCGAGAGCCTTTCATCGAACGAACAATTCGATATGATGCATTTTTACAAACCTACTTGACACGCTAAAACACAAGCAGGCCACCAGCGTGGCAAAATCTGCATGACAATGTTTGGTAAAACCTTTCTACGCCTCTCCGAGGTGCCTGCTTGTGTTTTTGGTAAACAGAGACTTTCTGCTAATGCGACTTTCTAATGCCACGCTGACACGCAGTAAAAGCAAACTATACAGCGGGGTACCGAACTCTCTATGTGTCTCCCTTCAGTGCTCTTTGGATTGTTTTTGTCATTTTCCCGTGCTAGCCAGTGCGGGCAGCTTTACAACAGCTGGAGAGCTCCTCTTTTACAGGGCCTTCTATCTTTAAAGATGGCATCAAAAAAGTAATAAAGACTGCATTAAAATGTTTACAGCTGCAATCATTTGGAATAAAACCTCTCTTTGCTGCAGTTGGACTCAGTATTGAGAGAGAAAAAAAGAGAGCAACTCCAAGGTCAACATACTCTTGTGTTTCAAAGGTGCTAAAACAACCAGGCTGGAACAACAATCCAACTAATGTTCCAACTCTTTCTGCCTAGCGACAAATCACATGAAGGATACGTTTACGTCAATTCAAGGACTACGATGAGGTCAGAAGAATGAAATAGCTGCTTAAAATTTACGTTTTTGAAAAATTTTGTGTAGTTTTAAGGGATATTTCATGTCTTGAGATGACATGATCAGTCGGTTTTGCTCGTGGAGTATTTCGAATGGCATCAGGAACTAAAAATGTTTTTGAAGTGAGTAAACAGAAAAGAAGATATTTTGAAGAATGTTGGTAACCAAAGCTGATGGTAGCCATTGACTTCCATAGTATCGAAAAAATAAAATGGAAGTTAATGACTACCGTCAACTGTTTAGTGACCAACATTCTTTAAAATATCTTCTTTTGTGCTCAACAGAAGAAGGAACTCGAAGTTTTGGAACAACTTGAGGGTGAGTAAATGACAGAATTTTCATTTTTGGGTGAAATATACCTTTAAAGGTATGATTTATGTTTTGCAGACTGATGTGGGAGTATCACACAAAAACAAGCTTTTAGTTCCTGACACCATTCAAAATATTTCACAGGCGAAAGGTGGCGTTTCGGAATGGTCATGTGATCTCAAAGTGTTCATGTGATCAAGATGGTCATGTGATTCATGAGGCAACCCACTGCAAATGCGCAACTGCAATTTTCAAATAAATAACATAAGCACTAAATGCAATAATGATGTCCAAACAAATATAAATAAATACATAAAATGGATAGTTCAGACTCTAAAATCTGAAGCTGTTTTATTGCTAATGCATGCACAGAGTTACATCATAAGCAGCGTACAGTAAGGCTAACGGGCTATATTACTCGTCAGAAGTCATAAATTTGATTTATTTGTATTTATTAATCACAAGTGTATTTTATCCTTTTGCTGTTGCTGTCGTTTTCCAGAATGGGGTGTTTTGTGCCTATCAACAAGCCTTTATGTCTGTCAATCTCTAACTTAATCACAGCCCCGAATGTCTTTTTGCTTTACTTCTAAGCACTAATAAATGTAAAGCTTATGTAATATTATTTAAATGAGCGTGTTTTCCACTCCAGCTGTCACCGAACTGCAGATCAAACATAAGTGCAAAGCAAATTGGCCAACAAAGAGACACTAAACGAAAAGACCACACAACATGATCATCAGATGTTCACGCATCACATAACAAAATGATTGTCTCCACTTGCTTTCATATTTATGCAAGACATGCACGTATCTGAGAACAGCACTGCTGGCTGGCGTGGACATCAGTATCACAATCACCGCACTGATTTTTCAAACGAATAAATCACTGTTTGTGACAGTCATTCCAAGACGACAAAAGAAGACAAAAATAGGACTGTCAATCAATTTAATTACATAATATTTAATTCATTTTAATTACAGCGGGAAAAAACAGTCATTCTAAGATGGCAACAGAAAACCTAGGGCTGTCAATCAATTTAATTACAAAATATATAATTAATGTTAATTACAGGATGAGCCAATTCATTAATAAAAATTAAACTGACCAAATTATAAAAATTAAAACAGTCAATCTAAAACTGCAAAAGAAGAATGAAATTAAATTCCCATAAAAAAACTTTAATAAAGTTAATTTGGAATCATTGGCTTTTCAGCAATAATTTATGAAAAAAAAAACAGGTTCATTAATTTAACTACATAATATTTAATTCATGTTAAATACAGAATGTGTCAAAAATAAACTGATGAAATAAATAAAAATTAAAGTTAGTTTGGCATCATTTGTATTATAGCAATAATCTATGAAAAAAAAACTACAGCTGTCAATCAATTTAACTGCATAATATTTCTATTTTAATTACAGGATATACCAATTAATTTTATTTTTAATTACAATTCATATATTTTAATTATTTAATTTTAGTTTTAATTACAGGATGTGCCAGTTAATTAATCAAATTAAATCAAAATTAATGGTATATATTTGCACTGTTATTTATTTTTTTATTAAATTGCACTGAATTAATGCTTTAAATTAACAGCGCTAAGAGTATGACACCTCCTCTGTCATGTGTGTCCCTTCCTGTTTATCTTCGACACTAATCCTGAACATGAACCCTCTGAGCTCATGACATTCAGCTGAGCAACATAAAAGTGTGCATGACAGACAGCAGGATATTACAGATGTCACTCAGACCAGCGAGCATCTCTTTTGAGGTCCGGTTTAGTGTTTCAGAGTGAAATCATGTTTCTGTCGCTCAACACAGATACTCCACATATTTCAGCTGTAAGCCATTTTCAGTGATTTCAAGGAGGACCACAGACAGCGAGGAACCGATCAATGTAAAAACAAGTCCGCTTCGAACCCTGTGACCACTATTTTATCACAAAATCTTGAAAAAGTCTCAAAGATCTTTCTGGACAAGAAAAAAGCAGTCACATGACTCCAAAATCGTCTGGTTTCTGAGACAGAGAGAAAGCCTTAAGAAAAACCCTTAAAGTCGAGCTCACCTAAGAGCTTCATTTACACATTAAAGAAGAGAAAAGTGGGGCACGCTATTTTCAGAGCTCAACCTTTCCGCGACTCCAGCGAAAGCTGAGAGGTAAAACAGGTGTTGCTGTGATGCATGGGAGGGCAGGTTTCTGGGTTGAAAGCCAGTGGGAGACCCAGAGCTCAAATACAGTCACAGCTAACGAGACACTGGATGAAATGTCGAGCAGCGAGCAACACGGTCTGAACCAATAACAGCCTACAGTCTGAAAAATAAAGCCTCCAATTACATGTAAGAGGACTGTACAAACTGATGCAATACCAAAACCACTTTAAGAACAAAGAACTTCTACAGATTAAGTTGCACAAAAAACTGTTAAAAAAGGGTAGTCATCCGGCAGTCTGCATGGACAAACACATAAAATGTATATATTAGGGGTGGGTGATATGACCAAAATCTTATTTCACGGTATGAGAAATTTTATTTCACGATAATGATATGTATCTCGATACAGCTATTTTTATTTTATTTTATTTTCATTAAAAATAAGAAAAAGAAGCAAATTACAAACACAATAGAACAAATAAATATGAAATAAACTTTTAATTTATTCAGCTACAGTAGGCTAGGTTTATTTAGTAAGAAATATTAGTGTATAAATAAAACACTGCATTCAATGTATCAAAACATGAACTGATTCTTATTAAAGATACAAAAGTGATTCAATCAAGTGCAGTCAGGGATTAACATTAATAATGACAGACAGCAGCAGGTAAATTAGACAGCTGTCACTTTAAGGCCAACTGTATGGATCTAATATACTAATACACATCCGGTTTTCACCCCACTGTTTACGTTTATTTAACACATAACCGACTGGGTTTATGTGAATACTCCACACGACGGGCATTTTGACATAATTGTGTGCGTATTTGACCATTCAAGCACAATAAAACATGAAAGAGATCTGTTTTCGTGATCCCATGCTTAGAGAGTAGCTTTCAGTGTGCACACTTTCGGCTGCGTGTCTGAGAGAGGCGCTTTCTGAGTGTGTGCTTCATGTATGTGCATGCGCGAAAGTTCTTTTTTTTAATGCTTACTGCACTTAATAACTCTATCAAATGCATCCCAAAATTTTCTCATTCATGCATGTTTCCTTATCACTCAAAGGTGTATATAACTTTTAAGAAGTACTATGTTACGCAGATATCTTTGCATACCTTGGAATACACGACATAGCAAAATCTCTAACGATAGACAATTCCGCAGTAACAAACTATACCACCTCCCCTTAATATATATAATATTTTTTTTTTATTTATAGAATTTTCAATATATGTTTTATAAGAATTTATATATATGGTCCAATAAAATTCTCATAAAAATTTACTGAAATGAATTTGATATTCTATCAATTTAAAAACCTGGTACATTAAATGATTATAAATAAAGTTATTAGTATTTTATATAAATGTATTAATTATACAATGATACTAAGAACAGATAACTTTATATGATTAATGAATGACTGAATGAATGAATGACCAAAAAATCTATAAATTACTTCATTATAAATAAGAAAGAAAGAAAGAAAGAAAGAAAGAAAGAAAGAACACCCAATGGCATTGTCTTACCAGTCCCATAGCAACATGCTAGAAAACATTTAGAACACTCTAGCATTGTCCTAGCAACCACATAGCAACACCTTAATCACTCAAAAAACCTTAGCAACCACCTGGCAACCACTTCCAACATCCTAGCTTCAAGGTAGTGATTTTTTCACAGGTAAACACCATATTTTCCACAAATGTAGAAGAACAGAAACCTGAAAAGAAAACTTTAAAGCACGAGAAACAGAGAGCACACCAGAAGAGAAGGACTCCAGAAAGTCTCCTCTGAGAGACTGCATGGGCTGGATGTGTTATTTATGTGGAGATGCTGTGGACGTCCTGCTGCTTGACCCCCAATGCTCCTATACCCCATTCATTTACCTCGCCAGCATTGCACAGCGCCATGGGAACCTCATTACCGCACTCCCACATACTCTCTAGTCAGCGCCTTTGCAGAGCAGAGTCACTAGCTTTACAGAAAACAGACGATGAAATGGAGAAGAGAGAGAGAGAGAGAGAGAGAGAGAGAGAGAGAGAGAGAGAGAGAAAGAGAGCGGCACAAGTGAAATCAGCCTTCACCTCCAGTGTAGAGGGAGTTGAAGAATAACAACGAGTGAAGCTCAGATCAAAAGACAGCGGTTTTAATAACTTTCAGCCAAGAGGACGGACAAGGCAACAGCTTGGAAAAAAAATTGGAGGAATATAAGATACAGATAATGATCTGAGCGAACGCCAGCCCCATTAGATGGCGAGACGGTTTGTGTGTGTCCACCTGTCTGTGGACGTCAGCGAACGACCGCTGTGCCGCTTGTTAGAACATGGAAGTTTGTGTCTCAGGGGAAGTACTTGAGCCGGAGGTGGAATCTCTCAGACATCTTTCGCTCTTGTTCTCTTTCCTTGGTTCTCTCTCACTCCATCTCCTGCAGTGACATTCATATTCAGATAAAGCAGGAACAATGGTGCACATGCCTGATTGAAGCATCACGCACAAACGCCTCATCACACCGCCTTGTTAGACTGACCAGGGAAGCAGACGAGACAAAGGGACCAACGTCCCACTGTGGGAAATTATCTCAGAGTTTGAATCGGTGTGGCAGGAATGGCTGCTAGGGATTTGGGCTTCTCGTTCCAGGCCACGGACGACTGTCGCCGCTGCATGATGCTGGTGATGATGATTAAAAAATCTGGAAATTTGCTTGTTTTAGATTACTGACCTTAAACTTAACTTCTCTTTTCACTTTCCAACAAAGACTACGTTTTTCAGCACTAGAGCAATAAAATTAATATAAAAAGATTGGTTCCAGCCTTGATTGTGAAATATTTTCCCTGTGGATGTAAAAAAAAAAGTCTTTGTTAAAGAGTTTCAATTAGAGCCCGACCGATAGATCGTTTTGCCAATTTTATCGGCTGATATGAGCCTGTCGCAGATATATCGGTATCGGCGAATATGCCGCCGACATGCCACCAATATGAACATTTTTTTACAGAACATAAAACGGAGATAAAATGCTTGTATATGGTGTAATTACATAGTTTGTCCAGCAGAGAGCGCTCCATTGTTTGCTACTGGCGACCTGGATGAAACACTTTAAAGCTTAGTGTATGGAATACCATTGAAACGTTGAACGGCCATATATCTGTAACAACGCGGCGGATCCGCATCAAATCCGGGGGATCTCCTCAGCTCAAGGAACCCTCTCGAACGCCGAATCGAGTGTACGTCTCGAGGCCCCCTTTCAATTGAGACCGCCCCCGCGTCGATAGCCCCCGGGGTCCGGGAGTCACGGGCAGTTAAACTCGCAGTCAGGCGCCGACCGATCTGGCGATCCCCGGGGGACTACTGAGGCGCAGAGAGTGGCGTTCGAGAGGGCTGCTCGAGCTGAAGGGATCCCCCGAATTTGGTGGAGATCCGCCGCGTTCACGAGATAATGACATCAGCCAACACTTTAACTTCAGTAAAGAGGTCTCCTGTTCAGGCTGCAGCATTCAAGCATTGTCTTATTCGACCGTAAGTGCCCTGCGAAGTGGACTTCACATGATATTCCGCCATGATTCCAGTTCCAAGGGAATGTACACGTTACATTCAAAGGGCATTAAAGTGCACGAGATGTGAATTTAAATTGTATTTATTTACAATGGTATATTATGTCACACTTCATACTTTAGTAAGTTTCGTCTGTGTGTGAAGACAGTAGCGCAAATCAGTGAATGAATGTTCTGAAGTGAAATAAACTTCAACAGAATAAAGTTGAATGGAACTGAATTGAAATAAAGTTAAATAAACTTCACCTTTACTGTTCAGTGCACTGATGTCAGACTCATTTTGGATAATAAAGTTTATTGTTAAATTGTTAAATGCCCTGCCTCCATTACATATATTTGTCACGTCATCATAAGTGTTTGATCACCACATTTGAGCGATCATTGCAATAAATGTGTTTATGTATATATATTCTGTTTATGTATATACTATTGTATTCTATATATAGTACCAGTCAAAAGTTTGGACACAGGAATGGGAAAGTGTCCAAACTTTTGACTGGTACTGTACTATAATATACACAAAGAATAGCGGCAGATATATCGATATCGGCCTTTTTTTTACGCCCTAATATCGGTATCGGTGTCGGTCCCCAAAAAACCCATATCAGTCGGGCTCTAGTTTCAATCATAACATTACAAACTTTGATCTGAAGAAAAAAACAAATTTGAAAATCAGACAAACACAAAGATACACAAAGATCCAATGAAGATTTACTAACCAAATAACTGAATTAACGACAATGGCGAAATATGAAACTATTGATTTAAAGGGGTCATATGACATTGCTAAAAAGAACATTATTTTGTGTATTTGGTGTAATGCAATGTGTTTATGCGATTTAAGGTTCAAAAAAACACATTATTTTCCACATACTGTACATTATTGTTGCTCCTCTAAGCCCCGCCTTTCTGAAAAGCGCCGATTTTTACAAAGCTCATCGTTCTGAGAAGCGAGGCATGCTCTGATTGGTCAGCTATCCAGTGCGTTGTGATTGGCGGAATACCTCAAGCCTTAGAAGAAAATGTTACACCCCTCATCGTATTGTGATGCTGTGTCCCGGCACGACGACACAAAAACAATAAAACCCATTACAAACGAGGCATTTGTTGCATCCAGTGGGGACATAATAACTGATTATAATGACTTATACTGTCTTTTTACGCGTCGTGTTGCATAAACATTACCATGTCTGCATTTGTGATCGGAGAAATGACAAACAACAAGCATAATGTTACTCTACACAGCTCAAAACTCACGTTTGAATAGTTAGTGGCAAATAATATGAAAACATACTTACAGGCTGTGAGTCAGAAGCACCAGACTGTCCTTGTAAAGTTGGAATTGCCCCACTTTATAGAAACAGTCTTTGAGCATAGCTGGCAGGCTACTCCCAGGTTCAGGAAACAGTCCTCCGTAAAATGCGATGCACACACTCGAATATTTGGGTTGAACTGCTCTGGAACAGTGTTGTAAATACAACTTAACCACTGATTTCTAGTTGTGTCCTCTTTTGGAAGCCCAAACAAAGTAGTTTTGCTTTCACAATGAAACAGCGTCTCTAGGACATGGCGTAAAAGTTCCGCCCTCTTTCTTTGCGTATACATTTGGGCGGTGTTTTGCAAATCACCCCACACTGTGACGTAGAAATGTGGGGGCGTGTTTGAATGAGCCATTTTAGGGGGGCGTGGTCAAGTCTTAACTTTTATAAAGAATATCTCTTTGGTTTTGAGACTTTAGTCTTTGCAACTTCAGGGATCTTATCTATGTACAAACAGCTTGTAACACTCCAAAGAGAAAAGAAAACTTGAAATCTCATCATATGACCCCTTTGTTGATTATATGGAAAGAAACAACATACTTCACGTTTATTGCAAAAATGTACTAAAATTGCTTAAAATGACTACAACTTGAAAATAAAACTAAAACAAATCACTAAACAAATTACTAAAACAAACTAAAATTAAAATGTAATTCAAAATATTAACAAATGCTATAATTGTATATAAATAATACTAAAATGCCACTGAATAGAATAGAATAGAATAGAATAGAATAGAATAGAATTAAGTAAAACAAGTAATCAGCAAATTGTCTGTTCACATTTACTTTTAAATATGCAAGACTGTTTATGTAATAGCTTTAAAGAGGAAAAGAACCCCAAGAAGATTTGCAAATTAAACAACTGAATCAAAAACAATAGAGCAATTTAAAACTATTGGTTTAAAGATTGTTAAACATATGGAGAACAACAATGCATTTTACATTTATTGCAAAAATGTAATAAAACTACTAAAATGACAAAGTGAAATAAAAGTAAAACTAAAAGAAATGTTTAGAAATAATAAAGTAAAACGCACAAACAAATTACTAAAATGTTAAAATTAAAATGACAACTTAAAAACAAAAATGTATTTTTATAAAAATAAAAGCTAATTCAAAGTATTAAGAAATACTGTAATAGTATATGATTAATACTAAAATAACACAATAGAATAGAATAGAATAGAATAGAATCCAAATGAAGCAAAACAAGCAACCGGCAATCTGTCTATTCACATTTTTTTTATCGCATTGTGCCTGAAGAGACTTAATCAATTCTTCCGTTAATTCCATATCAAATTTCCCAAGTCTGTTTAGCGGTGACTCCCACCAGTTAATGAACTTTTTTTTTAACGACTGAACATCTGAGTTTGTCCAGATAATCCATGCAAACAGATTCTGTTTAACAACTGTGACCACTTTTAGATTCACACTAGCGTTTTGGCTCATGTTTGGTGGAAGCAGGACACTAACTTGACTTTATGGTCTCTCCCGAACCGCCCGCTCACCACATAGAAACTACTGCTGTAAAAGTGAACAGATTTGTGTCTATATACGAGCGAGACTGCCAATGGGCATGAAATTCACAGCCCCCGGAGATGATACAAGATCAGCGTCATAAAAGCCCAGATGGCTTATAGCCTGTGGCAAACCTGCAGGACTATAGTTGGCCATTCCACTATGGCCAATTATAGCAATCGCAACGTCTCCCAGGAAAAATGAATGGCTCGAAAGCGGGCAAAGCTGAAAAAATGGTGTGTCCTTGTGTGAGTTTGTTTCTAAACAACTTAAACTGACTGTTTGAAAAATGGAAGGAGTAGTGCACACCGATGCATCAAAAGATGAATGCGTAGGGAACGGCCCCAAAGTGTATTGTGTAAATTAGTAGAATGATCTTGATCTGTGTGGTGGATCTCCAAGCTTCCCAACTAGACTGTATAAGCTCTTCTGGCTTTCTTTGTTGTTGTTGTTTTTTGATGTATGATCAGTCTTGCAGTAAGTTGAATCATTAATGCCATCGAGACGCTGGTCCCTGCATAGCAAATCAAACAGCCTTTATAGAGGAACGTCCTCTTAAAGGTAAACTGTGTTATTTTTTTTTCCCCAGATGTTCTCCTAATTCAGTTTAATGAGACAATGATATGACAAGGTGCATTCACTTGCTGTTTGTATGTTACTACAAGAACAAGAGGCATACATATAAGAAATATAAATGAAAATGTCATAGGAAAAGTAATAGAAATAAATATATATACAACATACATTTATATAGTTATAGTGAACTCAAAAACTCAGTTATGAAAAGTTATATATATATATATATATATATATATATATATATATTATATATATATATATAATTTACTTTTTTATTTAAATTCAAATGGTATCTTAAAAATATTTAACAAAATAATGAGCAGATTTCTGGATTTTTAAGCTAACCATAACTACAAAATAGCACATTTTTTATATATATTAGTAGTAATAATGTTCATAATATGTATAATATCTAAATAATATTTATTATAATTTTTAAGTTTTTTTTTATTATTTGTATATATAAACAGTTTTGAGATGAATAACACATCACTGGAATTGAAAAAAAAAAGAAAAAAATTATATATATATATATATATATATATATATATATATATATATATATATATATATATATATATATATATATATATATACACACACAGGTGCATCTCAATAAATTAGAATGTCATGGAAAAGTTCATTTATTTCAGTAAATCAACTCAAATTGTGAAACTCGTGTATTAAATAAATTCAGTGCACACAGACTGAAGTAGTTTAAGTCTTTGGTTCTTTTAATTGTGATGATTTTGGCTCACATTTAACAAAAATCTCAAATTAGAATACTTCATAAGACCAAAAAAAAAAAAAACATTTTTAGTGAATTGTTGGCCTTCTGGAAAGTATGTTCATTTACTGTATATGTACTCAATACTTGGCAGGGGCTCCTTTTGCTTTAATTACTGCCTCAATTCGGCGTGGCATGGAGGTGATCAGTTTGTGGCACTGCTGAGGTGGTATGGAAGCCCAGGTTTCTTTGACAGTGACCTTCAGCTCATCTGCATTTTTTGGTCTCTTGTTTCTCATTTAGATTCTCTATGGGGTTCAGGTCTGGTGAGTTTGCTGGCCAGTCAAGCACACCAACACCATGGTCATTTAACCAACTTTTGGTGCTTTTGGCAGTGTGGGCAGGTGCCAAATCCTGCTGGAAAATGAAATCAGCATCTTTAAAATGCTGGTCAGCAGAAGGAAGCATGAAGTGCTCCAAAATTTCTTGATAAACGGGTGCAGTGACTTTGGTTTTCAAGAAACACAATGGACCAACACCAGCAGATGACATTGCACCCAAATCATCACAGACTGTGGAAACTAAACACTGGACTTCAAGCAACTTGGGCTATGAGCTTCTCCACCCTTCTCCAGACTCTAGGACCTTGCTTTCCTGTAGCTCAAATAGTAGAGCATGGCGCTAGCAACGCTAAGATCATGGGTTCGATTCCCAGGGAAAGCAAGAGTTGATCAAATGTAAAAACTGTAACTTGAATGCTATGTAAGTCGCTTTGGATAAAAGCGTCTGCTAAATGCATAAATGTAAATATATATATATATATATATATATATATATATATACACACACACATAGTAGTCAACATTTGAAGTGGATCAAAACAAATAAAACTTGCTCTCATCTGAAAAGAGGACTTTGGACCACTGTGCAACAGTCCAGTTCTTCTTCTCCTTAGCCCAGGTAAGACGCCTCTGACGTTGTCTGTGGTTCAGGAGTGGCTTAACAAGAGGAATACGACAACTGTAGCCAAATTCCTTGACACGTCTGTGTGTGGTGGCTCTTGATGCCTTGACCCCAGCCTCAGTCCATTCCTTGTGAAGTTCACCCAAATTCTTGAATCGATTTTGCTTGACAATCCTCATAAGGCTGCGGTTCTCTCAGTTGGTTGTGCATCTTTTTCTTCCACACTTTTTCCTTCCACTCAACTTTCTGTTAACATGCTTGGATACAGCACTCTGTGAACAGCCAGCTTCTTTGGCAATGAATGTTTGTGGCTTACCCTCCTTGTGAAGGGTGTCAATGATTGTCTTCTGGACAACTGTCAGATCAGCAGTCTTCCCCATGATTGTGTAGCCTAGTGAACCAAACTGAGAGACCATTTTGAAGGCTCAGGAAACCTTTGCAGGTGTTTTGAGTTGATTAGCTGATTGGCATGTCACCATATTCTAATTTGTTGAGATTTGTTGTGGGTTTTTGTTAAATGTGAGCAAAATCATCACAATTAAAAGAACCAAAGACTTAAACTACTTCAGTCTGTGTGCATTGAATTTATTTAATACACGAGTTTCACAATTTGAGTTGAATTACTGAAATGAACTTTTCCACGATATTCTAATTTATTGAGATGCACCTATATGTGTAATATATATATATATATATATATATATATATATTTATATTTATTTACTGGTAAGGAGTACTAGCTTATCTCATTTTTTCTATACAATTATCCATCCATCCCGGATCTCTACTACATCCCGTCAGTGGGTAATCAAAAAAGCTCATGCAGGCAATAGAATCAAGGTGTTGGATGACCACATGGTAAAAGCCGCTAATTAATCTGCTATAATGATGAGGCAGCAGTCGCTCTGGCTGGGAGCCACGCTCAGCCCTATAGCACACCGCTGCAGTCCAGACACCCCCAATCTGGCATCCTGCTGTAATTAGGGCCAAGTCGCCTATTTCCCATCACCCTGCATGCTTAGAAATCATACTTAATTACCTCCAAGCCCTCCCTTTTCAGAAACACACATACATAAACCACTGGCCTGAATAGAAAACTCGACATATACAGGAAGCTCCTAACACAAAAACACATCAAAAAATAAAGTAGCCCTCATCTATCTAACATCTATTTGAACATTCAGGATCTTTTCACCACATTTTCCTTTTCTTCCACCTTTCATCCTTTCCTGCACGCCCGTTTTTTTCTGCCTAAACCAGAGATTACATTTATGGCAATAGCACAGTGAAATATGGGTTTGTGATGATTCTGCATAGGCAAAGAGGTCATAACTCAGTCTTAATGAGAGAGAGAGACCATGAGAGAGAGAAGGAGAGAGCAAGAGGAGGCCCAATCACCTGCACTACACTGCCTCTTCACACATCAGAGATATTACCCTGCCTGCCACGGTAAAAATAACACATGACAAACTGCTTTTTGATGAAATATTAATGATCTAATAACATTAGTCAGCCCTCCTGCTGACCCGAACCTTGATTTTCTGAGGTGAGCTGATTGCGTGCGGCGAGCAGTTTAAAATCAGTGAAGTCAAGGAGGAAACGCCACGATCAGTCACTGGTGCTGGTGATCCACGACACAGCTGAGAGGACGGAAGATCTGAGCGGAAACAACTGCGTCAGGTACAGGATGTTGAAATCCTCACACTAATAATGTGACCGTAAAGTAGGTCATTTTCGGCTGTAATTGGAAACATTTTTTTTAATTATTCTCTGTCTGTAAAGTGGACAACCAGGGTTTGAATGAATCCTATGCTAATAAACAATGGGGTGCAATGAAAGCTCAAATTATGTAGCTTTTTGAGAAAAATTGTGTTCTTACTTTTTAAAGCATTTAGACTTTCACACAACAAAATGGACCAAAAAAAAAAAATAAATCCTATAGACTTAAATTTAAGGAGGGAATCAAACTACGGTGCATCTAGAAATCAGATTAACAACCTTAGCAATGAATGATTTTTTTAGTTTTAATACACAATTGTCTTATTTTATAAAAATGTAATACAAATTAAAAAGTCTAACATCAGCTGATAATAATGACATGGTTCTGATATATTGTGCATCCCTATTGGCAACGCCATACCAAAGCCCTGTCAACAAACCACAACACCCTAGTATCGTGTCAGAACATAAACACCAATTACTTAAATTACTACAATTAAAAAAACAAACAAACAAACAAAAAAAAAAAAAAAAAAATATATATATATATATATATATATATAATAAATAAATATATATATATATATATATATATATATATATATATATATATATTTATTATATATATATATATATATATATATATTTATTATATATATATATATATATATATATATATATATATATATATATATATATATATATATATATATATTTATTATATATATATATATATATTTATTATATATATATATATATTTATTATATATATATATATATATATATATATATATATATATATATATATATATATATACATATATATATACATATATATATATATATAATTGGTTCTGAATACGTGTTTATAAAAATGAACTGTCCTGAGACCTTGGAAGATTGTCAACAACTCTGCTCCAAATTACTGATAATATTCCAGCCCAAAATGTTGTTTTTTGCTTCACACTTTCAAAAACAACCTTAAAAGACTATATTAACAGCTGAATGGCTGAAAAAGTTTCTGAGAGAGCGACTACGTGAGAACTCCAAAATCAACCCAGAAGCCCCTTCATCTCCCTCCACCCCAGTGTTCCTGTGCCTCCCGGACTAATCCAGGGGCTCGAGAGGTGAAATTAAACCATTATGGCAGAGTGCTGGAAGCAGCTTTCATTAAGAGAGTAATAAATGAGCTGCTTTGTTTCTCAGGCTCCTAAAACTCAAACCTGTCTTTCATACATCCAGATCTTTACAGCCCCTCCGTCTGCAACCCAAACACAGACGTGAACTCGGGTTTCACCTCTGTTTGGAGAGGCGGAAAAAGAGTGGGGGGGAGGAGAAGCAAATGAAAAGACGGTGGAAAAAAGACCAACAACTGAACAACTGCATCTATTTAACTGCGTATACAGCGAGAGAGCGAGAGGGAACAGAACCAATTATTGTCTGCGCTCTGGGCAGGAAGCAGAACTCTCTGTTGTTGCCTGTGCTGCCTCAAGTTTTAATTAAAATGCCTCTTTCCTTTCAAAAAATGACAGTGCAGAGAAAGAAAGAAGACAATGAGAAAAAAAAACAGTCCCAGTCAAAACAGACCCACGACGACAACAGGCATTTGTGAGCTGCTGGGGGAAGTTTGGGAGTTTAAAGTGATAGTTTACTTGAAAATTTAAATTCTGTCATTATTTACTCACCCTCATGTTGTCCTGTCATGTTGTCAAGCCTGCATGCAGGGCTCTATTAGGACATCTGAATGGGCTTATTGGGCGAATGCTTTCCTTCCCACATTCCGCAACCATTCTTTTTAATGCTGGTGTAAATGTGCCACCAAGCTCTCTACAGCATTTATTCATTTGGTAGATGCTTCCATTTAAAGCAACTTACGAATGCAACAAAGATTTATATGAAGGAGGCAGTGACATCCAAAGCAAACACCATCCAGCTGACTTGTGATAGTCGAGAAGCATCAGTTAGAATGGGGTGAAAAATCATAAACAAATCAGTAACGTTTTGCACCATATGGCATCATCTCCCAGAAAAAGTGTTTATGAGGTTTAGAGCCGCCACTGCGAAATTTCCAGCTAGTTTATATACACTACACCGCAACTGTTTTCAACATCGGTAATATGAAGAACTGTTTCTTGAGCACCAAATCAGCATATTAGAATGATGATGGATCATGTGACACTGAAGACTAGAGCAAATTCAGCTTTGCATCACAGGAATAAATTAAATTTTAAAATATATTTGAAAGAAAAAAAGCTATTTTAAATTGGAATAATATTTCACAATATTACAATTTTTACTGTATTTTTTCCCATATAAATACAGCCTTGGTGAGCATAAGAAAAAAATCTTGCTGACCTCAAATTCTGAACAGAGGTAACTGAAAATGTTACATAAATGCATAAATAAATAATTGTGTAAATACTGTAAATGCATAAATAAATAAATAAATAAATAAATAAATATATTTTTTGTCATATTAATATCCACACAATCAAAGTATACATTTGAAGTTTGAACAGGCTTAAATCACAAATGAGCAAAATTTTAACGGAATAATGACTTTCAATCTATTCAAAGCGATCATATGACTTCAAAAGACTTAGGTATATACAGTAAAGAATGATTTGTATGGACTACTTTGACAATACCTTTGTGATTTATTTTTTTATTTATTTATTTTTTTTTGCATATTTGAAACATGACAGCCTCCACGCCCATTCAGTTTCATTGCACAGAAAAGAGCTGAGCATTCCTCAAAATGCGTCCTTTGTTTTCCACAAACAAAAGTTTGGCACAATATGAGGGGGAGGGGTTTTCATTTTCAGGGTGAACTCTTCCTTTAATTAGGCCTGAAGCTTGGCCTTAACAACCTTTGGAAACATACCACAATAATCAATTCACCCTGCCACAATCTCTCCTCCGGACACACTGGGGAGGATCCCATATCTGCTGACGGGGCCACTTACCCAATGCGCCATTTGACCAGTCTCACATAGAGAGAAAGAGAAAAGAAAAAAAATGGTGTTCTAGCTTTTTCTGCTGATTGCACTTACATATTTTCACTCTGTCCCCAACCAGGTGACTTTTAAATCATCTGATAAAATGGTTTTTGGAGGGTGGGGGTGGTATTGTGTGACGCAGGGCCATAAATCCAAATAGACAGCGCAGGATTTTAAGAGGAGACTGATTTTATATTTGGACTCTAAACTCATGGGTCAGTGCGACAAAGAGTTGCACTGCTTTCCCAGCTGTTTATTATAGATATTTAACCCAACATCCTTATGGTTAACCTGACACAAGTCAGTATCAGTTAGAATGTGCAAACACAAACAAATCAATTATTGCATTAGATCAAACGTAATTTTTCTTAGACATTTGTTCTGTTACCTTCAATTAGCTGGTTCAAATGTGATTTCCGGGGACGTTCACCATTCATCTCTGCTCTAAATTCATACGAACACATGCCTGTTTGGTTTAACGAGACCATTTCAGACCTCGTTTGCCAATCTAGTGATGCTGAAAAAACCACAGAGCGTGAAGTGAGACTGATGGCGGTCTGAGACAGGAAAAGCAGAACCCATAAAAGACAAGAAACCAACAGGGCTTTGAGGTCTGCCGGTCCCACCATGATGCCACACACCAACACACATACACACACCCCATCGACCATCTGGCTGCCGTGTCTGGAGAGTATGGAGATCTCGGTGGACCAGAGATGGTCTTGCTGAGCTGCGTCACCCAGATCCCCCGAAACAATTTATCAGGGTCCAAATCTGCAGCAGGGAGAGTGTGTGAGCACAGATACAGAGATCGAAACACCTGGATACTTCAATCTGATTGATGACAACCCACTCTATCCTGTTAGCTGATCACCAGAATATGCTGTGGTTTGGATGCTGATGTCACCACAGACTTCCTGACCAACAAGACTTCTTTGATCTGCCGGTTTCATGGTTATGCTGATACATGAGCTAAACTGGCACCATACCAGGGCTGTCACAATATCAGACTTTGACTACAGGTTGCAACTCATTTGCAACTTTAAATAAATAAATAAATAATGTCATGTCAAATTCATCTTTAACTTTATTTGTTTTCACCAAAAAATATCACACTCAAAGTTGCGCTCTATGGCAACCTGTCAACCAGATAGGCACTGAATTATTTAAGATCTTATTATATTAACAGGATATCAGTATTTAATTTTTATTGGTTATTGTCAGTACCAGTGTATTGCAAAACCCCTACACCAAACCACCAACATACCAGTACCAAACCAGCACTAACTTGGAAAAACCAACCTGGAACAACATTAATTGTCAGCTAAACCAGCATCAAGCCAACATCTAGCAGCCTGGACCAGCATTAACCAATGTAATCCAACCTGGCCCAACATGAATTCCTAGCTATACTAGCAATAAACAGCATAAACCAGCCAGAAACTACATGAATTCTCAGCTAAAAACTTTTAGCACAAACATAGACTTAATTAAAAAAAAAACACAGAACCATCACAATCGGATATGTAACCACCTACAGTAGATCAACATCAAACCAGCACTAACCAGAGTAATCCAACATGGACCAACATGAATAGCTAAACTAGTAATAAATGGCATTAAACCAACCTGAACCTACATATATTCTCAGGTAAACTAGCAATAAACAGCATAAACCAGCCTGAACCTATACATGAATTCTCAGCTTAAAACTTTTAGTACAAACTTAGACTTAATTAACCAGCACAGAATGATCACTATCCAACATGTAACTACCTAGTTCAACACCATCAAACCAGCACTAACCAGAGTAACCCAACATGAATTGTCAGTTAAAACCGCCTAGCGCTGACCAGTGTAATCCAGCCTACAACAAAATGATTTCACAAGTTAAACCTGCATCAATAAGTCTAGACCCGCACTAACCAGTATAATCAAATCTGGACCAACATAAATTCTCAGATAAACCAGCAACAAATCAGCGCTAAACCAAATTAGACCAACATAAATCTGGCTGTTTCAGCAGGATATGCAAACTAAACGGTGTGCACTCAAATCCAGCCAACTTCCAAACCCATATTTCTTGAACATTCACCCTAGAGTGAACTCGACCGCTGGAGCTGTAAGCATTAGAAGAGCTGCTCAATTTGAAAGTCAAATGACAGTCAACACACACGTAATGAAAAGCAAACAGCTGTATTTCATTTAAAAATCATCAGGTCAGCACATCCATAAAGCCATGACAGTCCATTGACCCTCACATTAATATTTAATAGAGATCTAAGTCTGTGTCTTCTGCCTATACGAGAAGAACTCAGACAAGAGGAAGTCTTTTTATTATTTAAAAAAAAAAAAAAAAATCTGTCTTATCTGTTTCCATCACCTTTCTGAGGAAGCGTTCGTTTAGAGACAGATGAGAGATCTCATTTGCAGGTGCATTAGTGCTTTTCGCTCGCTGCTCTTTGAGCCTCAGACGCCGCTGACAGTGATATGGAAGATAGAGCAAACATGAAAAGTCCTTTAACCCCTCATGAGCAAAGATGACTCAGTCTGTTAATGATGAAGAAGTTTATAATCAACCGTACAAGAACAACAACTCTCCCCCCGAGTATCTGTGGTTGTATGTGTCACACAGATATCTGAATTACTTGATTCTGATTGGACAGTGGCAGCAACCTGAGGTTAAATGTATTCACATACTAAATTAAAATGTGTCTGTAATTGTGAATCAAATTAATGTGAATCAACATTTCACACAAATTAATGTGCTACTTAAAGTAGCAGAGTAATAAGTGGGATATTATTACAGTCATCTGGTCATCATTGTAAAATAAGAGATAGATACATGGAGGAAAAAGAACATGATCATCCTACATCTCCACCAACATGGCACAGCAAGAGAGAGATAAGATGAATTTGCATGCCATGGACAAGTAGGAAAAAAAGAGAAAGGGAAATAGGAAAAGTGTGGTCAGCATCTGTAGCTCATTATTCACATCAGCTGCAGTAATTTCCAACACACAGTCCTGTCCACCCTTAAATAAATTATGGGCACATTGTGTGCATTTAGTCGACTGCGTGATAGAGATTGATTGGAGAGAAAGCATGAATAAATCTTCACACAGACAAAGAAACACAGATGAATGTCTGCATGTGTTATAAATAGGGATGTCAATAGATTTAAATATTTAATTGCATCAAGCAACTTATTTGTGATTATTATAGTAATAATTACAAGTAATAATTGCAATAATAATAATTACAAAATAAATATATTACAAATACTATAAATATATTTAATAAAATAATTCAAACCAGCACAGAACCAAATAATACAAAAAAGTAATAATAATAATAAAAATAATAATACTTTTTTTTTCTTTTTATAATCTGATCTCAAAAGTGGAAGTGTGCTTAATGGGTACGTGAGCTTAATAGATACGTTTACCCTATATATATATATATATATATATATATATATATATATATATATATATATGAATTAGAATTAGTGTGCTGTCCTGGGTTGACGGGTTTAACTGCATAACAATCATTTAGCAGCTTGGATGAAGCAGGTGATTTGAGGTCAGCTCAGTACACCGATGGCAATGCCATCTCCCTGCTGCGAGTGTGGATAAACTCCACTGGGTTCCTTTGTCTCTAACAGAACAACAGTGTCGGGTGGGACGTTGGCTCGGTCTGTGATGAAGTCATTTGATAAAACGAACTCCGACCGTGGCAGTAAAGGAGGACAGAACGAGTGACTTCAGATAAGGCTTGTTTATTTGGGCCAGGGATGTGGGAACAAGGATGCACTTGCGATGCACTTAATGACATGACCACACTCTCAGACCTCTTTAAACGGCGAGGGCTTGACCGAGGGTTTGGATGTCTGAGTATGTGTGTGTTAGTAGTCTAGAGTGCTTTCTATAACCTATTTGATGTTTCCACCGAGAGAAAAATGTCAAAATGACAGGCCAATCGAACCTGCACTTAAAATCCTGACTGAGCACTTAAATTCTCCCAGACACACACGAAAAGCAAAACAGATCAAAGAAAGCTCACCTGAGTGAAGATTATCGTGACAGTCTTCATAATAAAGCTTATTTTTGTGACACATCAGTTTCTAATCAACTCAACTGAAAATTCAAACAAAGTTCATGATCCACACACCATTTTCTTTTAAGTAAAAATGAAACCTAATTTTTCTTCCTATCAAATTTTTCGTAATGTGATGCTTTTCAGAATAAAACATGACACCAAACAATGTATGAAACGATTATGACAAAAAAAAAAAAAAAATTAAGGAAGTCAAATTCAATGTCCTATTGAATTTAAACAAAGACGGATAAATTGCACAGGCTGTTTATGTACTTGGTTAACAGGATAATAATGATAACACAAACATACATAAATAAATAAATAAATAAATAAATAAATGTATATGTTCAAAAAAATCTAAAATTAATTAAAAAAAATACATAATTATATATATATATATATATATATATATATATATATATATATATATATATATATATATATATATATAGTAATTAATTATATTAGAAATATTATATTAAAATAAAAATTTAATAAAGGTCCATTCCCTAAACCACATACTGACAATTGTATCTATCTAACATCACCTCACCTAGACAGATTCTTGCATTAGTAGTGTTTCACGAGTGCAACATGTGTGCATTCATAATTGATCAGATTTATGATTATTAGGCACGGCTGATGAACAGTGCTCACTGATGCATGGAAACGCGTCAAAGCGGAGTCACTCCAATTTCCACTATCCCAGATGGTCCCCCAGACCCTCATCTTCCTCACGCGCGAACACACACACACAGTTGTGCTTTTTGTCTCCCTCCCCCATCTCTTTCATCCGCTCTCTCTCGCCTTCTCCGAGGCGCACATGGCTTTGACACATTGTTTGTGGTCACCGGGCTCGTTTTTGGCAATTAGTAGCCATAATCTGATCTTGCTGATATAGGCTCAAGGAGAGGCTAATACACACAAATCTACCACAGCAAACACACTTTAAACCACAAAGGCCAATTGCCTTTCAATTAGCCACTAAAGAAGGGATCACCAACCCCGTTCCCTCCATCTGCCACCTTCAGAAACACTTCAACTTGAACATGGGGGGAAAAACTCTCCTAGATGAATTTCAACAACGCTTTTGTCTGTTCTGTATGGCTGGAATCTAAATCAGACACATTAGAGCTTGCGCAGACATCATTTAGTGCTGATTGTCTGAGGTAAATCATATAGAGTTTGGGTTTATCATGCAAAAAAAGCATGCATGCTTAAGCAAAGTGAGTTAGGAGCAGCTCAGGGTTGCAAATAAAATTGTGTGAGTCCTATACTCAGAACTATACTCGCAATACCTGTATGAGTGTTTTCAGAGAGAAAGACAAGCAAACAGGTTGTGTGATGGATGGAATTGGACAGGCAGTGGAGATGGAAACAAACAGACAATCCCTTCATGTTGGCTGTGTATTCATTACTGATCTGGAGACCAATCTCTCCACACACACACACACACACAGCATGCCGAACTGAACGTCTGATTTCTGGCGTGGCTGCAACAACCAGTCAACCACCATCTGTCAAATGCCAGACAAGGAGGGAGATTTTTTTCCCTCTCTCATTCTTGCTGTGTTTCTGCTTCATTTTCGGGATAAATCATGCACTGACGTGACCTGAATACAACACGACACCGGTGGTCTTCATCGGTGGTTGTGTTCACACACAAATGTTCCTAAACAAGACACAGGTATTACTAGTCCAATATGGGTATGTCAATTAAAGAGATTGTTTGCCTAAAATGAAATTCTGTCATTATTTATTCACCCTTGTGTCATTCCAAACCTGTTTGACTTTTTCTTCATGCACAAAAGACTATGTTAGGCAGAATGACAGTCACCATTCACTTTCATTATATGGAAGACAGATGCAATAAAAGCGAATGGTGACTGAGGTTGTTAGTCTCTAACATTCTTCCTAACATCTTCTTTTGTGCAAGTCATATAGATTTTTGATACAGTAAATAAAAATCCCATTCTGGGGTCAACCATCCTGAATATGGATAATATATACTTGTTTCTAGCTTTTTTAAAGTATCTAAGAGTAAACTGCATTAAAAAAGCCAGTGCACAGGTAATTGTCATTGCCCAAAATCACACTACACCAAAAGATCCAATCTCTAAGAAAACACTTAAGCTGTCAAGAAAAGCAGGAAAATTACATTTGTAAGTCTTTCAGATCATTTTGCATGGAACATATTTGTTTTCAGATTACCAAGTATCCTAAATGTTGTTACTATGTAGCTGGTAGACCATTTTGAACCAGTTTAAGGTGGGCAAGCTGGTTTCTCTGGTCCTAACTGAAAATTAGCCAGTCCAAGGTGGTCATTAGCTGTTCCAATCTAGAAAACCATCTTGGACCAGCAATATACCAGCTTAAGCTGATAATGTTGACCATAAAATGACCGGCTCCTATGTTCTTAACCACAGTTACCATGTTAAAATCCAGCAGGGTTTTTAAGTAATCCAACCATTCATTCCGCAACATTCAGCACCCCGACCATCCCGCGTCTGTCAAACCGCCACAGAAACTCCTTCACAACTCCGTTGGATGCCAAAAAGATCTCTTTCCATACTCAACTTAGTCTTCGCGAATAAATCCCAGCGCAAATCTCCGCTACGAGACATTCACCTGTCAAACCTGCAGCGCGCCGCGCGTAACGCACTCCACAGAGCGCGTCAAAGAGAGACAAACATCCACATATTTACCTTCCATCGCGAAAACGGCCGTTACAGCACACAAAACCGTTATTAATCCCACGGTCATGGTAAAAGGCATTGGCCGCTGCCGCGGTGTCCCCTTGAATTTGGAAAACCGGACGCGTGGCGTGCGCGTAAAATCCGTCACTTGTCACGCAGGGTGATATTCCAGCGAGCGAGCGAGCGGCGTGGAGTCACATCGCAGGCAGTAGTAAAAGAGTGAGTGGATGCTGCCACGGACGCGGAGCGCTGAGACGAGAGCTTGCGAGAGCGGACCCCCCCGGAACCCCCTTTAAAACCTATGGACCAATCAGAGACTGCACACCGAAAACCGCCAACCAATCACAGACAGTCTCTCCGTACAGCATGCATTGTTATTCAAAACAAAAACTTTTCAGCGTTTCTCTAGGAGGTGAAATACGCGTTCGTTTGGAAGGGAAATAGCGACCTCAGATGGCCAACACGGAACTTCAAAATCACTTCAGCTTTTTTTTTTTTTTTTTAACAAATAGGTATCGTTCTAAATTAAATCAAAATTACAAGCAATAGTTTGACAATTTTAAAGTTACACTGAGGAGGTGGCATTATTATTTTTTTAAATTTCTTTATTTGACACAAATGTGGTGTATAAAACAATAAATAGTTTGTAATAAATAGTAGTTTCATATGCAAATTTGTTTCATAAAACATTTACATTTAGGCATTTAGCAGATGCTTTTATCCAAAGATGCTTACAAATGAGGACAACAGAAGCAATCAAAACCAACAAAAGAGCAATAATATGTAAGTGCTGTGACAAGCCGTGGTTAGCCTAACGCAGTACACGTAGGAAGGTTTTGTTTTTGTTTTTTGTTTTCTTATAATAAAAAGAAAACAAGTAGATAGAATAGAAAAAAATAGAGAATGTTAGTGTTAGAGGGTCTCTTTCTTTTTTTTCAAAGAAATAAAGTTGAAAGAATAGAAAAATAATTGAGAACGTAAGTGTTACACAGTGCTAGTGTTAGAGGGTCAAGTAATGATGAAAGAGATATGTTTTTATAAAAAAAATAATAATAATAAAATAAAAACATTTAGTATGTGTGACAGTGTTTTATATTAAAATAATAATTCATAACTTTTTTTTTTTTTTTTTAATTTATCTGGATGTTGCTGCTTTTGTAATGGACCTTAGAAATAACTCAATTAAAAATATCACAATTAATAGCTGGATTTAGAGAATGAATAAAGAATGTGTCCCTGGAACATAATTCAGGTCTAAACAGGTGAAAGCATTTGTCTAAAGACAGATTTGGCCCTGGTTTGTGTCTTTTCTCTTATGATGACTGATAGTTTTAGAATAAGCGTTTGACATGAAACTTAATAAAAATGACATGGTCTGGGTCTCTCTTGCAACAGGTCTGTCAGGAGGGATAAATCAAATAGTTCCTTGTCTCTCTAATCATCTGGGTACGTTGTAGTAGTAAATGATTTTGAAAGCAATAGAAGAAGTAGACCTGACATAAAACGCAACATCTTTCATCATCCTGCAAGACTCAAGCCTAAAGGTAAGACAGCAATTACAACTAAAGCAATCTGCAAAGTGAAAGTGGCGTTCAAGAAGCCGAACAATTAGAAGAGAGACAGAGAGCGAGTCAGAGAGACCATACGGTTGATACACTTCAGCAGAGGTACTACTGTAGGTGAGCATGTCATTTTTGTGTTTTCTTTAAGCCTAAATATGATTAAACGAAAGTTTAAAGCAAAGTTTAAACCTAAAATATATAAATTTAGAAAAATTTTGTAAAATAATATACATATTATATCATAATAATGTGGACCCAAAAGAAAATGTCACAACTATTTTTTTCTTCTTCAGTTTGGTTTTAATATGACAGCCACATCTTTTTGGTCAAAAGGTTATTTAATAAAGAATAAAGGAAGAGTATTTTGTTCACTTTTTATTAAGAAAAAAAATAGACCATGAAATTTTTAAGAGAATTGCTAGAAAAACAATAACAGGTGCTCAAACAAATAAACAAATAAATAATTAAACAAGTAAATAAAAAGTACTTTCCCATACCAGCTTACAAAATGACAATAATCAAATTAGAAAAATCTTCTATTATTATTATTATTATTATTATTATTATTATTATTATATATATATATATATATATATATATATATATATATATATATATATATATAAAAATTATAAATCAAATCTTAATTCATTTTTACTTTGGTTTGGTTTCTTGTCCTCTAGAGCTAGACTAAAAAGCAAAAATCAAACCAAAACTTCAACCAAGCTAACACACTCGTCTAACCAGTTAACATTATAACAACTACCCTTTTCCTGGGTTCCTTCTAAAAGCAAGTGTATGGTTTCTATATATGAACCATGTCCACTTAATTAACATTGTGAAATGTATCGGCGTTAATTGGAGCTCTCTTCATTAGCACACAGAGCTTAATAAGCAGAGGATGTAAATGAGTTTGAGCTGGCTGTGCGCAGTGGGCCACTGCTGGGGAACTGCTGTTCTCGAGCACCGACTTTACAAGAACAAAACCAACCTGTCAGGTGCGCACATCATACACACACACACACACAAGCACCTTGAGGTTTGTGTGATGCACACAGCCAAACGGGTGTTCATGTGCCCTTCCCAGTGCCAGCAGAGTTGTTTTGAGAATTGCGTGTGCATGCTGAAGCCGTCATTATCTTCATAAGGGCAGGAGGAAGACATTTGCATTCAAATTGGACTCTAATTGCCCTGCAAAGTCAGGGACATTTTATAATCATATTTTTGCAAACAGTGCACGTCACAGTGTCTATACTCTTCCTCACTCTGTTCCCTCAGATTTAGACATTTTTACTTATTGTGGCATACTGCTCATACTATTTTAAAAGTGCACAGGTGTATCATATGCACAGTATGCAAATGTTATGCATGCATATGCATAGAACACCCTGATGACTTGCTACATTTGTCAAAGTGTGCAGTTTGGACCAAACACTTCCAAAGTGAACATTATGGAATATCTCACAATCCATTGTGTTTGACTTGACCTACCTTTTACAGTGTGACAAATAAACCACAATTATGATTTGAATTTTAATTTATGTCTATTCTGACCTATTTGATGGGACTGACTGATAAAGTTCAGACAATTCCACAGAATCGAATAACATGCAAACTGGCTGCATATACGGAAGTCATATAAAAACAGGATACTAGTGTTTGAGACATTTATCATTACATATTGCATACGAGGGTTGTTTTCTCTAAGGTGGAAAAATTGGATGAGAAAATAATTGACAGTACAGAAATTAGCTCACCTCGGGGCAGATATATGATGTTGTTGTGGTATAAATATTCATGAATAAATGCACATAAATTCACAAATGCAAAACTGATACATAAAATCAGATCCACAAATAAACATCATAAATCTCTGAAAAATGTCTCTTTTTTGTCTCTTGTTTGTCTCTTTGAGATATGATTCCATGTGAGAATCCACAGCTATTCACTTGGGAAAAAAACAGTTTAAAATGTAATAAAATGTATAGGGAAATAAATAAATAAATACATACATACATACATATTTTTATATGTATGTATGTATGTATGTACTACAATTTACCGTATTTTTTTTTTAAAGAAATTACTACTTTTTATTTAACAAAGACACATTAAAATGATGAAAAGTGACATTTTATATTTTAAATGAATGCCGCTCTTTTGAAATTTTTATTAAAAAAAAAAATTTAAAAAAAATCCAGAAAAAATGTATCACAGCTTCCACAAAAATATTAAGCAGCACAACTGTTTTCAAAATAATAAAATAATAAATGTTATTTGGGCAGCAAATCAGCATATTAGAATGATTTCTGATGGATCTTGCGACACTGACGACTGAAGTAATGAATATATTAAAATACAAAACGACAGTCATTTTAAATTAGAATAATATTTCATAATATTGCTGTTGTAATCAAATTTACTCAAATTTCAAATACTGAGCAAAAACTTTTGAAAGGTAGTGTAGGTGGACTCCACCTACTGTCAACCTGAGCCAATCAGATTTTAGAACAACATTTTGCTACTTAAATAAATAGTTAGATGATATCACATCACACACAGTGTTAAACACCATTTAAACAGTATTTCAATATAAATTATACAGTAATATATTATTACTGGTTGCATGTTCTTTCTGCTTTTAACCCAGAAACTGTGAGAACAAATAAAAACACATACTTTTTTTTTCCCCATACACTTTTAAAAATAAAGGTTCTTTATTGGCATCAATGGTTCTATGAAGAACCTTGAACATCCATGGAACCTTTCAAATGCAGAAGAGGTTCTTTACAGTCAAAAAAGGTTCTTTAGATTTTTAAAATGTTCTTCAAAATGGTTCTTTCAGGAACTGTTCACTGAAAGGTTCTCTAGGGAACCAAAAACGGTTCTTCTATGGCATCACTGCAAAAACACCCTTTTGGATCCTTTATTTTTAAAAGTGCATACTTATATATAATAGCTGTCAGTATATAGGATATAGACTGTGTATAGCATCTTGCGCAGAACACAGCATATCTAATCTATGTCTAATCTACCATCGGAGTGTTTCCTTTCGTCTGTGTTCAATGGTCCTTCTCTCAAAGGTGTGCTGAAACAGATGGTACAGACAAAGAGAACTTCCTAAGGGACAGACATCAGACAGGGGCTTTACAGACTGGTCCTACAGTTATCAATAAAGAGGCCGTCCCACCTGCCTCGCTCTTTTCCAGTTCATCTCCTCATCTGCATCCCATCAGCCTGATTTGGCATTGGCCATCCTGCACCTGATAACACTCAAAGAGCGTCCACTTGCTCTCTCTCTCCTCCACACACTGGCTTGTATCTCTCCGTGGCTCCTTCTCCAATCCTGGAGAGGAAATTCAATCGTGCTTCAATAATCTCGTCGAAGGGCCCACAGCCAGACCGGTCTCTGCCGACATGACGGTCACACAACAGTATTGCATTAGAAACATGCAGCATGTTGTTTCCTCCACTACAATAACAGCAGCACATGGCGAGAGGCCGCTGTATACTGACAGACTATTGATTACGCCTGGCAAATTACAGCTACAGCCTGGACGAGCTGAAACACCAGCACTGGCCCAGAAACACACTTCAAGGCTGAAAACACAGCTGTGTGTTTCAAATATACACAAGAGGGATCAACACGGGATGTGTTGGGAACATACAGTCTGCTGAAAGCATTCACACTAGGACTAGGATAGGACAGAAATACTTAAAATACAACTAACACATTAAGAAAAGGATCATATAAATTCACTGTGTGATATCAGAGGTAAAGACATCTGTTAAAAGCAAAAGAAGATATTTGGAAAAAGGCAGGTAACCAAGTAGTTACTGATAGTATAGTTACTCCATAGTATGCGGAGAAAAAATACTATGGACATCAATGGCTACCAGCAACTGTTTGGTTTATCTACATTCTTTCAAATATCTTAGTTTGTGTTAAGCAGAAAAAAAAGAATTAATACAGGTTTCAAACATAATGAATTTTTATTTTGGGTCACAATAAACATTTCAAACAAAATATGCTACATTGTTTTCATATTAGAATGGAAATATTTATAATTGTTTTCGATTATTGAAATCTGAAATATAGTAGTAGTAGTAATAACAACAATTTCCACTTTTAAAAGTGAAAATTAAAGAAAATTAGACATTTCTGCCTTAGCAACTAACTGAAAAAGTAAGCTGATGTATAAAATTACTACAACTAAAAATGAAACAAAAATAATTTATATATTTATAAATAATATAGCTTATATAAAATATATATAAAAGCTATTTCAAATGATTTTAAAAAAAATAATAGCACATTTTAAAAAGATAAAAATAAAAAAAAAAATAGAAAGAAAATCTAAAATATCACTGATACCACTTATTTTTGTTTTAAACTACAGTAAGTGAAACATGCATTATTGCGGATACATTACAAAGTACAAACAGAAATATACTACATTTTCTCATGACCTCACAAAGTTGAATGTTTATTTCAGCAAGTGACGACTACTACGGCTACCATCTTGGACCACCCCCCAAAAAAAAGAGAGAGAAAGATTGTCAATTAAATTCACTTAACGTAAAAAATGTCTAAACATTTGACAGTATAAACGAATAAAACGTCAAGAAAGAGATGGGCTACATTTGGAACATTATGCTTGCATACTGCTATTTCTGCCATATAGAGTAGTAAGTATAGTAAGAGAAGTGTGAAGGTCAACTTGAGTGCATTGTATTGAGGAATAAAGTATTCCACAGAGTGCCACTGCTGTATAATGCTCATTTCTGCAAATGTCATCCAGGTATTCCACACATACAGGAAAGTCTGTGCATAACATACTAAACTAAGAGAGGTATTCCAGTCTGAACATGTTTTTTACTAAAATGGCCTACTAATGGGCTTCATCTTAAACGGAGCAATTTAGTCCAGCATTTCAAGAAAACATATGAGGTTTAAAGTTGTATCCAAAACCTACAGTTAACCTTGGCTATCAAAGGTGTGCCTCTAATTGAAGTTAAAAATGCCAGGTTGCAAGAGGTGATGCCGGATGACTTGGTAATTGAGAGTATTATACAAAGTAATGATTTTTCACAGAAAGACAGCGGTACAAACTCAAACACGGCTCTAATCACCTTGAGATTTCTCCCCCGGGGAAACTTCAAGGGCAGAAGCAGAGATTCAAACAGACGATTCGTGCTCTAGCGGCATATAAACAAAAGCAGGATCCACGCACATCACTTATTAAAATTCAAATCGCAACTAAAACGCCAAAGTTTCAAATGAATCATTAACTAAAACTAACAGATATTTTAAAAATTAATGTACCAGCCAACAATACAGAATTACTCAGATAAATGAGGTGAAATTTATTGGCAGATATTTGAAACCACCTGCTCATCAAACATCTCACAAAATTTTATGCTGCAAGTATACAGCCACTTTCGAATGGCTGGAAAAGATGCTTTTTGATGCATAACGGTGGATACTAAAATCAATGTAAGACCCGCCCTCTTTGTTACTGTTGCTACATCCGACAAGCAATGGCTCTCTCAGTGAAAAATTCATCACGGAGCAAAGAGGACACAACACTCCAACAGACAAGGCAGAGCAGGTTACTTTAGATATGAAAAAGTCTCCGCTTTCAAATTCTGTCATTTTTTAAAGAAATTCACACAATAAAAAGCATTTTGTGGCTCTTCAATGTGTCAAGCCAGATCACTGTACTGTCTCAGTTCAAGCAGCACGTGAACCGATTATCTTTTCATATTTACTAGTTATATCACAAAATAAACATGAACGAACATCAGAAGATATCTTGTTTGAACCACAGAAAGACCATTTTTCAAATTCAAGTCCACCAAAGTTAATCTACTCTCCTGTCTGGTTTGTTTGTTGGACGTTATGATTGGTCAGATCGCCTGTCAAACTTCCATTAAAGTATGATGACAGGAACCTCTGTTGATAAAACTGGGAATACCAGGAGTGGGATATGTCATTCCTTGAACAGGAAATACAGGTGCATCTCAATAAATTAGAATGTCGTGGAAAAGTTCATTTATTTCAGTAATTCAACTCAAATTGTGAAACTCGTGTATTAAATAAATCCAATGCACACAGACTGAAGTAGTTTAAGTCTTTGGTTCTTTTAATTGTGATGATTTTGGCTCACATTTAACAAAAACCCACCAATTTACTATCTCAACAAATTAGAATACTTCATAAGACCAATAATTTTTTTTTAATTGAATTGTTGGCCTTCTGAAAAGTATGTTAATTTACTGTATATGTACTCAATACTTGGTAGGGGCTCCTTTTGCTTTAATTACTGCCTCAATTCGGCGTGGCATGGAGGTGATCAGTTTGTGGCACTGCTGAGGGGGTATGGAAGCCCAGGTTTCTTTGACAGTGGCCTTCAGCTCATCTGCATTTTTTGGTCTCGTTTCTCATTTTCCTCTTGACAATACCCCATAGATTCTCTATGGGGTTCAGGTCTGGTAAGTTTGCTGGCCAGTCAAGCACACCAACACCATGGTCATTTAATCAACTTTTGGTCCTTTTGGCAGTGTGGGCAGGTGCCAAATCCTGCTGGATAATGAAATCAGCATCTTTAAAAAGCTGGTCCGCAGAAGGAAGCATGAAGTCCTCCAAAATTTCTTGGTAAATGGGTGCAGTGACTTTGGTTTTCAAAAAACACAATGGACCAACACCAGCAGATGACATTGCACCCCAAATCATCACAGACTGTGGAAACTTAACACTGGACTTCAAGCAACTTGGGCTATGAGCTTCTCCACCCTTCCTCCAGACTCTAGGACCTTGGTTTCCAAATGAAATACAAAACTTGCTCTCATCTGAAAAGAGGACTTTGGACCACTGGGCAACAGTCCAGTTCTTCTTCTCCTTAGCCCAGGTAAGAAGCCTCTGACGTTGTCTGTGGTTCAGGAGTAGTTTAACAAGAGGAATACGACAACTGTAGCCAAATTCCTTGACACGTCTGTGTGTGGTGGCTCTTGATGCCTTGACCCCAGCCTCAGTCCATTCCTTGTGAAGTTCACCCAAATTCTTGAATCGATTTTGCTTGACAATCCTCATAAGGCTGCAGTTCTCTCGGTTGGTTGTGCATCTTTTTCTTCCACACTTTTTCATTCCACTCAACTTTCTGTTAACATGCTTGGATACAGCACTCTGTGAACAGCCAGCTTCTTTGGCAATGAATGTTTATGGCTTACCCTTCTTGTGAAGGGTGTCAATGATTGTCTTCTGGACAACTGTCAGATCAGCAGTCTTCCCCATGATTGTGTAGCCTAGTGCAGTGGTTCCCAACCACGATCCTGGAGGCCCCCCAACAGTGCATGTTATCCATGTCTCCTTAATCAAACACACCTAATTCAGATCATCAGCTCATTAGTAGAGACTCCAAGACCTGAAATTGGTGTGTCAGACAAAGGAGAGATGCAAAATGTGCAGTTTTGGGGGGCCTCCAGGAACGTGGTTGGGAACCACTGGCCTAGTGAACCAAACTGAGGGTGTTTTCACACCTGTAGATCGATTGCTTTGTTCCGAAACACTGATTAAAATGATTACGATGTTGCTTTTTATTGAGTAAACTGTCCTCTCATTGGTCAAAGTTCCACGAAGCTGGAATAACAATAAACATGATTCATTTGGAAAGAGAGGCAAACAAACTCTCTCTCTCTCTCTCACACACACACACACACACACACACACATCAGGATGGAACGACAACAGCTTTGAGGGCTTATTGTTGTTGTTGTTGTTGTTGTTGTTTTTAGCTGTCGATATATTTATTAATTTTATCATACTGAGCAGGAGTCCAGGATTCATCGGGAAAACATTGTTAAAATGCACCTACTACGAAGAGCAATAAGACATTATAAAATGAAAAGACGCGCTTTGATTTTGAATGGCGAAGACGTGCTCACCCACTGCTTTTCACGGAACTTACGGAATTACAATGTGATATAGCCTGGTTCGTTGGTCCGTTGGATCGGATTGCTTTCTCGCTACAACCGAATCGCTCCAGAGTTCGTTTTCAGTCGAGCCGAGACCACCTCATTCAGGCGATTTCGGACCGATTGTTTTGGCGAGGATCCGAGCGCGATTGCCGTGTTCACATATGTCCAAACGAACCGAGCTAAGGGAGGAAACATGCCAGGTTCTGAAACAACGGGCCAGGTGTGAAAGTACCCTGAGAGACCATTTTGAAGGCTCAGGAAACCTTTGCAGGTGTTTTGAGTTGATTAGCTGATTGGCATGTCACCATATTCTAATTTGTTGAGATAGTGAATTGGTGGGTTTTTTGTTAAATGTGAGCCAAAATCATCACAATTAAAAGAACCAAAGACTTAAACTACTTCAGTCTGTGCACTGAATTTATTTAATACAAGAGTTGCACAATTTGAGTTGAATTACTGAAATAAATGAACTTTTCCATGACATTCTAATTTGAGATGCACCTGTATATTTTAAACAGATAAATCTCCTATAAAAGAAAAGCTAAGAAAATGAAAGCATTTTATTAGTTACTAAAAGTACATTTTAATACAGCACTTTAAACACTGATCTGCGTGAACATGTTTTCACACCAAACCACAGTCAGGTCACCATGTGCAAAAAACTGCACAACATGGTGACCTGACTGTTTCAATAATGAAAAAACAACAACAACTGAATTGTAGTTTATTAGCATGTTTTCTATCAAAAAAAACAAAAAAAAAAACAAAAAAACAATTGAGCGCTTATGATTTTTTTTGCTAATTTTTAGAATTTATGTGCATTGTGGTGTTTCTATCCAGCATTTTTTATGCGATACACCAAAATTTGCATAAAAATAGCTTAATGGAAACATGGCTTCGGTTTAATTTAAGAAATGGATTGGATTTTAAAAAGGTCTATAGTAAGACGTTGAAACAACATCACAGTATTAATGTTGATTTTAAACATGATGAAATTTTAAACAATTATGAGCGATTCAATCTTGATCCAATTTTAATGTTCTAGCAACACTGAGCCAATAGTTTTATCAAATAAATAAATAAATAAATAATAAAACAACCCTGGACCAGGAGATGAGAACTAGATTGAGAATGAGAGCAGTGAACACTTCAGAATCGCTTTAGATTGAGTGTGTGTGTGTGTGTGTCAGGTACAGAACTAGGGCAGAGTTTTACACAAAACACAGCACTTTGTGCTGCTGCTACTGTCATCTGCTTCTGCTGCTCTCTGAGCCCATTCATCATTTTTAATGGTGTCTCTCTGCCTCCTCCTTTCAGTGAGTGTGTACTCTTCTGTGGCTTTACGACGGTGTGGATTTGTCATGCCTACTTCAGACACACTAAATCCAACCTCTGACCTTTGGGTCATCTCTAGAGAGGAACTGCAGCCTGGACCAATCAATCCCTGTTTGCTTGCACTCTGGAAACACACAAGGGAGCGAGACAAGGAAACACACTTGAGTTTGAACTTGTTTCTTCTGGTGCACATTTGCATTCTGGTAATTTGCACACAATAAATGTACACAAAACACACACACAAAAACGGCACTGCTCAGAGTAGTGGACAAAGAAGAAACAAATACTCAGAAGAGGAGGTTGGTGAATGAATGCTGCAAAAATCAATACTGGTTTTGTTTGGGTTTTATTGATACAGGTGTTGTGTGAGAGTGAAGGAGAAGAGAGAAACACAATAATGGAGAGAAAAGAAAGTCACCTACAGGTTTTAGAATTTTGTCACGTTTAAATGAACCACATTTAGTCTGGGCTAATGATAAATTAAGACAAACAAACAAACAAACAAACAAACAAACAATAAATAAATAAATAAATAAATATTATAATGAATAAATAATATAAAAACATTATACATTATGATAAATAAAGTAAATAAACAAATATTATTTTAAGTATAAATAAGATAATTATACATATTACAATAAAACAAATACAATAAATAAGATAAATATTACACAGACGATAAATAAATAAAATAAATATACATGTGATAAAGATAAATATTATATAAATGATAAATTAGATATTTGTTATACAATAAATAAACAAACAAACAAATAAATAAATAAATAAGCTACTATTATTATAAATAAAAATAAATGTATTATACATATAAATACGGTAAATATTATAAATATAAACAAATATTATTTTAAGTATAAACAAAGATAAACATGAAGAAGATATATAAATAGGATAAATAAGATATATATTAAACATATTATAAATACATTATACAAATGAACACAATAAATTAAATAAATATTACACATACAATAAATAAGATATATTACACAATTATAAAAAATAATATTATAAATTAAATATATATATATATATATATATATATATATATATATATATATATATATATGATACATATTATAAATAAGGTAAATATTATACATAAATATTATAATTATAAATAAAAATAAATAATTATTTAATTTTTAATTTTAATTTTATTTTTATTATATTTTATTTTTTATTTATTTAAAGATAAATATTATTAATTAAGATATATAAATAAGATAAATAAATAGGATAAATATTATACATATTCTAAATAAATAAAACAAATAAATACAATAAATAAGATAAAAATTCCACATACAATAAATACACTAATTAAAATAAATATTACACATATAATAAGATAAATATACATTACATAAATATAAAAAAATATATATTACACATACGATAAGATAAACATTATACATAAGATAAATAAGCAAGATATATTATACAATAAATCAATCAATCAATACATACATACATAAAATTTAGACAAAATCTATATCTAAAATAGGACTAAGGGATTTTCTATACTCTAAAACACCATCTTAAAGGTATAGTTCACCCAAAAATATTTTAGAATACATTTTTATCCTTCATTATATGGAATAGAGTATAGCAGGGACATTCAGAAAAAACCTTTTTGTGTTAACAGATGAAAGAAAACTCTACAGGTTTGTAAAGACACATGGTTGAGCAAATAATGACAATTTTTATTTTTGGGTGAACTAAGGTTGCACTCTTGGTTTAAACTGCTGGAGAAGTGTGGGTTGGCTATTGGTTATTAAAGTAGGTCAACATGAGCAGGACTGTAGTTTCTCAGGTCACTGAATCACACAAATGGCCCTTCAACCATTTTTTAACAAGCTGAGTCTGTCTGTATGAATTGTCAACAATTTCATCAAGTTGCATTGTAGATTAAAGCAGTTTTGTGCAACACAGGAGACTTCTAGACCCTGTCTTGACTGATCCACCTCAAATACATGAGCTGATGCTTAATAACTGCAGTTAATAATGAAAAACATACTCACAGAGGCAAAACAGAGAGCCCGCCACAAGACTGCAGCTAAATGTAGAAGAGTTATTAATCCACTCAACACACAGACAGATGGGTCCTGCTCTCTCCAAATACACACACTCACAAATCTCCAAAGATCATGAGGCCATGCTCAGATACACAGACTAATGTGCTTCTTTCATGTATGAATGGATCATAGTCTCCGCAGCGTACAAATATCTTCATAATTGGCCCCTAAAGTTAAAAAAAAAAAAAAAAAAAAAAAAAAAAAAAAAAAAAGTGTGGTACTGGGGACTTCATTCTACCTATAAAAAGACCAAAAATATTAATGATGTCTTTTGATCTTAAAACAAGCCTTGACCAGGATTACTATAGTTACCTAAGAGGGCAGTTACATAACAGTGAAAAAAAAAAAAAAAAAAAAAATTGTATGCATTTTGACAATTCATTTACGCAACAACATTGTTCTGACCTGAAAACGCAAATTTCTGAATATGGGTTTCAAAACTGTTTTGTAAACTACAAAAATGTGAATTTTTTGAAACAGTAACATGAGGTGCTTGTGTGTTACGTTTTAAGTCTATAAGTGCAGTACGTGCTCAGGTGCATAGTGTTTTTTTTTTTTTTTTTTTTACACAGTGACATCGCCAACTACTGGCCTGGTCTGCATAATACAGCATTTTTAGTTGTTTTCATGCATCTATGTGGAAGAAATCGATTTGACAACATTGACGTCTGCATGTGAAACTTTTGTAAAACATGAAGGAAAACCATATAGTTCATAAACTAACTATATATTTAAAAATGTACTAAAAAAGACAAAACACTACCAAATTATTAAAACTTTAAATAAACAGGAAAATCTAATATATTATATATAGGGATTAAAATTATTAATAAAACATATTATATATTAATGCCAAAAAATATCACTGGCCTTGAATGATTTTCTGTCAATTTTGGAAGTTTCAATTAGCAAAATGTCACATATTAACATTTTTGTTGGGTGTAGTAAAATATTTTGCTCATATTGAGTTACTAAAAATAAGAAAGTTACCCAACTTTTCAGAAAAAGCAATACTTCTATAAGTAAAGTAATATTGTAACATGTTACTTAAAGTAACGTTCCCCAACACTGCATGTGTACTGTATGTGAGTTAGTAAAGTCTTGAATCTTTCATAATTAAAACTCAAGCCCTGTTTGCCATCTTGGTCTCTCAGCAGCATTCATGGTGATCTTTTGTTTATTGGATTTTGTTGGATTAATGAGCGTTATCTTCATTCTGTCATCGTTTGCGACTGTGAGATGACACTCTAGCAGAAGGTGTGCAGGTTGCAGGAGGCAGTCAACCTCTGACCTTCATTCATAAGCACAACATCATCCAGTGCCAAGAGGGTGATCAGTGAGATCTCTTACAGCTAATATGACAGCGCGCACAGCACAACCTCCGGGTCCTGCTGGGAGTTTTATTTCATTATTGAAAGAGTGAACACACACTGATGAGTCTGAGAGGCACACAAACAACTGTTTCCTGAATGCTGGAGTTCAGATACAAACTCATACACACACTTAAAAATATCAAATATGTGACCCTGGACCACAAAACCAGTCTTAAGTCGCTGGGGTTTATTGCAATAGCCAAAAATACATTGTATGGGTCAAAATTATTATTTTTTTTTTGTTTTGTTTTTTTATGCCAAAAATCATTAGGATATTAAGTAAAGATCATGCTCCATGAAGATTTTTTGTAAATTTCTTACTGTAAATGTATCAAAATTAAATTTTTGATTAGTAATATGCATTGCTAAGAACTTCATTTGGACAACTTTAAAGGCGATTTTCTCAATATTTTGATGTTTTTGCACCCTCAGATTCCAGATTTTCAAATAGTTGTATCTCGGCCAAATATTGTCCAATCCTAACAAACCATACATCAATGGAAAGCTTATTTATTCAGAGGATGTATAAATCTCCATTTCAAAAAATTGACACTTAAGACTGGTCTTGTCGTCCAGGGTCACATATATGCTCAAACTGGAGTGTAATATACTTCATTTAAACTATTTTAAAAGCATTTTATAATAATAATAATAATAATAATAATAATAATAATAATAATAATAATAATATTATTATTATTATTATTATTCATATATTATATATATATATATATACATACATACATACATACATACATACACACACACACACACACACAGTATATATATGAAGAGTTCAGTTGCAAAAGCTTCTAAGTGCCATTTGAAATTTTCTTCTAAAATGAGTATTTTTTATCAGGCTCTTATGTGTAGGTTCAGTAATTTCACTTTAATGGCAATGAATAGGTTCTTTTCATTGCCATTAAAGTGAAATAACTGAACATTTTGTTGAACATTTGAACAATTTTTCCAAAAAAAAAAAAAAAAAATTGTATGTATGCAAATGAGGTACACATTTCTAGTAGTTGTGCAGTTAATTCTCATATTGTTTTTTCAGGAAGTTTTTGAATATTTGTCCTCTCCCCAAATTTGTCACAATTTGTCAATTTAATTAGAAGGGTTATATTGACATATTAAGATTTTTCTTACATCTAGATTGTATGTATGTATATATGTATATATATATATATTTATTTATTTATTTGCTATTTTATTACAAATTTTTCAGAGGTAAATCAATCATTTAATTTTTACCAATATTTCAAGTGTAATTTATGAGATTTGTTGTATTTTGAATCCATTTTTTCTTTGTAAAAGGCAAAAAGTTGATCATACTGATTTCAAAGTTAAGGATTCATTAGTTTGAAAATACATTGAACCAAAAACTATCATAACATCTTAGTTGATAATTCAGTATACTTTATTTTTGACAAAACATCCCATGTTTTGGTAGTGACAGCACATTTTCGGTAATGACAGTAATGCTTTGGTAGCAAGCCATCACATTACAGAATTTTAATTCACATAATAAAACACTACTAAAACATACTAAAATACAAAAAAAAAAAAAAAAAAAAAAAAAATGGCAAAACTGTACTAAAATTTTGTTTATTTTCTCCAAATATGAGGATTATGTGTTTCCTTTTGTAACTACCGAAACACTGATAACATGTTTCAGTAGTGACAGTTTCGGTAGTGACATGTCTATAGGATAACACCCAAAAACCAAAGATGTTTCGGTAGTGACAATTTTAGATATTTTTGAACCTAGCTCAAAGATGCTAATCAGTACATGGTTAGCTAGCACAGTTCTGAACAGTGGTATACATATAAAAACTAAATGTTATGGAATAACTCCCAAGAAAGTGTGCTTAATTGCAGAAAAAAAAAATAATAATAATGTTCGGTAGTGAAGTTCCATAAAGTTACACACAGATTTTTTTAGATTTTGAACACATTTACTTCAAAACGATGAAACCTATCTACTCACACCTTGTAGCTATGAGAGAGGGGGGACACAGGAATATTTCCTGATCATAAATGTATAGATTTAGTTCAAATCAGTCTCAGCTAATGGATTAAAACATACATTGTTTCGGTAGTGACATGAAAACATTTTTTACACGCATTTTTTTACACACTGTTTTACATAAAGCTTCATAATTTACAAAGAAAATATCAAATAAATATTTTTTTGAACTTCACTTCTTAAAAGAATCAAAAAGATACTTCTAAAAACAACAATGGAAAAAATACAAAAATTATTTCAATATCATTGTAATATGTCATTCAATATCATAAGTTGAAATTTAGGGGCTAGGGTTCGGGACAGCCACCTCCCAATTGAAAGTACCCAATAAATGATATATAATATATATATATATATATATATATATATATATATATATATATATATATATATATATATATATATATATACACACACACACACACACAGAGTATATATTAAGCTTATTAATATTTTAAATATTATTGTGGGTTTCAATAGATAATAGAAGGATCTTAATAAACATCTTTAAATTGATTTTTAAAGATTTAAATTAAAATTTTTTTAAATGTGTTTTTTTGGTTGTGGGACAGCAGTTTGCATATATATATATACATATACATATATATCAAGAGTGTTATGCTACACTTATTTGTACCGAAAAATATACACACAATATAGGCCTATCTCACTGTTTTGGCCAGTGTAATGCAACTCTTTTGGTATCGTCATACGATTAACTCTGAGGAAAAGGGGAACCATTTATCAGAGCCACAATGAATAATGAATTTTCTAAAATTAAGCACATAAAACATTTATAATTAAGGTCGTTAACCATTTTCAGGGTTAATTGGTGTTTCGTTCACCCCAAATGTGTGTCAAATAACTTTTTTTTGGGAAAGGTTATCCGTTTGGATGGGTTTCTTTAATTAGCTTGTGACACTACTGACCGTCAGCACCATGACAACCATGAAAAAGCACATATAGTGGAAAAGATTCCTCTTGCTCGTTTGCAGTAAGAGTTGTACTATCTGGATATAAAATCTACAACAAAGCTTTAGATCATTTTATGACAATAAGCTGCAAAAAGGGACCTTTCAGAAAACCATAAGCACGTATGATCACCCATGATAACATATGGTCAAAATTATGTAGACACCGGAACATCTCACCCATACTAGTTAGTAAAATTGATTTTTTTTTTTTTTTTAAACTATCAAAACTTCCCAAATCCATTTCTGACTATTTTCTGGTGGAACTTTTCAAAGTTTTTTTCTTTTCTTTTTTTTTTTTTTTTTCCTTTAGAGAGACTGATGTTCTAGAGATAACAGCAGCATCAATACAACATTCTTTCTTCTCTTCTGACAGTTGTGGAGACGCACAAAGCTCCATAGATAAACACGTCCCCCAATGAAAACACAGAGAAAAGCTAGAATCATTTATTTTTCAGATCCCCTTAAAATCTCCAGACTCGCCCACTGCGGCATCACAGGAGTGTACCTACGGCCGCCGGAGAGCAAAGCGAGAGCTTACCCTGACAGAAGGCTTTATCACATCTTCATGACACATAAAGACATTTCCCTAATCTCTTCCTGAAAAGCGTTTGAACTTTACCTCTCTGAGCTGGCGGTCTTGTGAGAGCAGCCGAGCTCTGACTGATAAAGATGGAGCAGAAAGATGGTGCAGCACAGCATATGTCTGAAGGTAAGGGTCAAGCCATTAAATCATGCTCTTATCTGCCGACACAATAATGAAAGTATGCCTCCATTTCTCTTATAGCAAAGTCACAGTCCTGAAGCAGAAACCCAACAAAACACTTTCGACTTTGTGATATTTTTATAATGTAATATAATAACATGAAATGTTATTTGCAGCCAGTTCTAATTCTGTTATGAAACAAGATATTCATTGAGAAAAAGGACAAGAGTGAACTTTCTATTGGGAAATCATTGGATTAGGAAAAGTGGTAGAACATAGTGCTATAGTAACACCAAAGTCATGGGTTTGATTCCCAGAGAATATGGGCAAAATTAATAGCTCAAATTTATACATACAGTTTTATACAGTAGCTATATAATGTAAACATAGCTATAGGTTTTGGATAAAAGTTGTCTGCCAAATGCATAATATATTAAGACATTTATTTTTTTGAAAGAACAATTAATCTTGGACAATAAATCCAGGAAGCTGCATTTAGAAAGTAAATTTTAATTTAACATTGACAGTATACTTAAAACGTCTCCCTCGTTCTGTCTCCAGTGAGTTATGACTGGTATATGTGGCATTATCCATATCAACTACCAGGATTTATCAGTGCAAATATTACAATAGTCCCATAATACCAATCAGCCGGCTTGCTGGTGGTACAAAGAAAAACCTTTCCTGTGACATTTCTGCAGTCTGACAGCCTAATCTAGACGAATTTGAAGTTCACGTTCAAAGAGTCACATTACCTTAAAGTAGCTTCATCACAAAGACACACACTTTCCCTTTATTTCAGAAACATTTTAGATATATGTCTGATTTTTAAGTCAAATTCTAGAGAATGTTGGAAAAAACAGGCTATGCAATAGTTTTAAGAAAGTAGGGATCAGACTGCATTGTTTTTTTTTTGTTTTTTTGTGTATATTACAACTTGCTGCATTGCATTAAGATTTGCTGTGCCAGATTTGAAATAAATGAAGGTAACTACCATTGTTTATAGCAAGTCTTATGACCAGTTGTAAAACAGCAAGCTCAAAAGGGAGATTTTAAAGTAGAGAGCAAGAATTTGAGTGAACTGTTTCTTTAGAACGCAGGTTTTTGGGGATAAGGATAGACCAAAGCTAGTTTGTCACTACCAACCCTAATCAGCTCGACCAAGATCTACTAGGTAAGCTAAGACTGCAATGACAGGTCCGAAAGATAGACCATCTTGCACCAGCTTTGGACCATAAATGACCATCTAAAATTCAAGTTAAGGCAGAATTTGATCCGATAGGATTCATACTCTCAGCACTGTAGGTAACAGTCCATCTCCTGCAGCATGCAAAGATAAGTGTGATCTAGAGAGAATAGGCCAAGCATTGCCGTGCCACAGGAGCTGACGGTCTCATTCACATGGCCCGAGAAGAGGGATGAGCATTTAGACAAACAAATCATTTCAGCCCAAGATTGCTCCGGCAGCACAGAGCTGTTCCATTATCACGCCATGGCTATCTCGGTAACGCTCAATTACAGTGTCATTAGGCTGAAGAGTGGAGCTGCCAGCACTGGGAAATGAGGGGCTGACGAGAGGGAGATTGAGGGAGACCCTGAACAAAGAAGATACTAGAATAGATTTAAAGAGTCGAGCCTATAAGGCCGGGTTTTGCTAAGTAAGCCCAGGCTTGCTAAACTATTACATTTTAAATCCAAGCAAGCAAATACTCAGAAACCTGTAGTCCCAGGACTTCTTGTATATTGGACGGCTGAAACTAAACTTCCTGTACTGAAGATTTTAAACAAGGTCTCAGATGAATTCCAGTTGATAGGAGTGACTCTGTTAGAAATCTTATAATGGGCCATGTTTGGATTTTCCAACCGGACAATAATCCAAAAACAAACCTTAAAAATAACACAAAAATGGGTCACTGGGCACAAAAACAAACTTCTGCTATAGCCATTCCAGTCCCCTGACCTGAACCCTATAGAAAATGAATGAGGTGAACTGAAGAGGAGAAGCACCAACATGGAGCTGGGAATCTGAAGAGTCTGGAGTGATTCTAGATGAAGGAATGGTCTCTGATCTCTTGTCAGGTGTTCTCTAACCTCATCAGGCATTATAGGAGAAAACTCCTATACTATTTTGGTAAATGGAAGTTTCAAAAAGTATTGAATAAAAGAGTACCATTAATTGTGGCCAATGTGTATTAGAGAAAAACATTTATTTCATAATGATATTCCCCCCCATTTTAAATTCTTATTCTCCAATGAAAGGTTAGATTTTTGTGATTTTTTTTTTTTTAATAAATCAAAAGGATTAACAATGCAGATTAATTTTCACAGCCTTCTTTGATCATATTTACCAAGGGTACCAACAATTCTGACCACGTGTGTATACTCATAAATGCAGTTATCAAATGGTCACAATAATCTAGCTCTAAATGCTCATTTGTACCAAGCATAAGCAAATGCTTTAAGCAACACATTCCTTAAATACAACTGCAATGAAAAGCTCTATCTGTAGTAAAATAATATAAAAAGATACCAACTCTTTGAATTGTTGTCATCAAGTTGGAGATGTTGTCTGGAAGGTGGGGTAAATCCATACATCCTCAAGCAGAGTGAAAATCCAGAATGTTTCTTCCAATCATTGAGTCCATTTCAGATAACTAAATCCACAGTTAGCAAGATGCCCTATAACTAACTTGAACTTTCTACAATTATTTCAAATAATGAATGCATGCATGTGTCTAAACGCAGTTCTCTAGCTTCTCTGTATAAACCACACCCACTTTTCCACTCCTGTTAAGATTTGATTGGCTTATAAACTAGTCAATACCTGAGAGAATAAAGCTCTTTATTTTATTTATTTATTTATTTATTTATTTATTTATTTGTTATTATTATTATTATTATTATTATTATTATTATTTTTTAAATAGCAGTATACTAGCTTATACTAATAGGTTAGCTGGTTATCACGGTGAAGTTTGACCCTACTGTTAAGTGCCCTAACTACACTAATATGACAGAAATGTGTCTTTCTACACAGACGGCCATTCATTTTTTAACAGCTTATTCTGGGGGAAAAAAAAAAAAAAAAAAAGGAAGAAGAACAACTTGTGTAAAGCTACTTTTGTTTGGTTAGTATATATAGATATAGAATATATTCAGCAATCGGTATCATTCCCGATTCCAATATTCACATCTCATGGCTCTCCGAAATAGGCTACTCGATGCTGGTTGGTCTGTCGCAGCATATCGCGGTCAGATATTTTCTAACAATGGCAACGCTACAAATCAGTAACTCATCATCGGGCACTACTTTCAACATCACACCGTTGATTCTCGCGATCTCCTTTCATAACATATAGGCTACAACTTGCGCCATCTTATGTTGCGTTCTGTTGTGGTGTATACCAGTGGTTTTCAAACTTGTTCCTGGGGACCCACAGCTCTGCACGTTTTGCATGTCTCCCTAATTTACACACCTGATTCAGATCATCAGCTCATTAAGAAAGAGCTCCATGAACTCAAATGAGTGTGTCAGATAAGGGAGACATGCAAAATGTGCAGAGCAATGGGTCCCGAGGAACAAGTTTGAAAACCACTGGTGTATACCGTTCTAATGGTAATGTTTCAGGCCTTTTGTACACCAAACATAGACAAATACATACATTGACAAAATATTAAGTGTTTTCAGTTGATTGTGTGGAAAACACAAATGCGGAGCGTACTAAATTAGTCAGTGACACGTACACAGAACAGACAGGCAGGCTGATAGCCAGCGCATTGACCTTCTGATTTGAGCGGAGACCTTTACTGGTGACTGGCTCCTCGCTCGCACAGAAAAACAGCGCTAGCTTCACATCACACGCTCACCACTCGGCCATCCCATAATCTTCCCGTTATCTCCATGACAGCATGCAAAAGGGCTCGAGGACAGGAACGAGCTACTAAATGTCAGAGCTTGACACCAGACGTCATTTAGAAAACAGCTGAAATATTCCTGAGCGCGCCTGAGGATCAGACTTGATACTGTAGTGGTGAAATGAAATATTGATCTATGAAGATGCCAATGACAGATTCTGACAGTGATTTCAGAAGTACAATGAGTGTTGTATTTCCCTCCAAAAAAAGTTTTGCTTTTTAAGAAATGCTTGAAAATTAAGTCTATAGAAGTGTTGCTTTTATCTTTATTGTAAGGCTGAAACAAGCCTCCAGGGGAGACCGCAGGTAGTTTATTCAGTGTAAGAAACTGAACTGAACTTTTTTTTTTTCCTCGAACAAACTAAAGCACTGTAATTTTACTTTGCTGAGGGTGATGCCGCACAAGGTTGTCAACTTTCTGTGGATGATACATCAGTAGCATATGAAAAAGGTGTACTTTTGAACAACCTCTGAGAGAAAAAAAAACAAACAAACAAAAAAAAAACAAGTCAAGTCACTTATTTCTAGAGCGCTTAATACAAGGAAGCTTCACAGAGATAACAGGAAAACATCATGAATTATGGAAACTCAATTATGGAGACAAATCAGATTCTGCTGTAAAGATTCTGTCATTATTCGGTTACACTTTATTTCGATAGTCCAGTTTAGATATTCTATTAACTATAAGTAACTTTGAAACTAGCCTACATGTCAAATAAGTCTCATCAGAATTCTGTCTTTGAACTTCCATTTTTGCGGTGGCTCTATATCACTGTTGAAGAGTAATTACCTGGTGAAGTGGATTTACTTGATAACCACATTACATGATAAATTTCATAAACACTACAATTTTCGAAGCGGATGTCATAACGAATAACAAAAATATTAAAATGAGCAGTTCATTCTCTTGTGACCTTACCTTCACGCTGTGGAAATACAAACGGAAGATAGAAAACAACACAACATTGAAAAGGGGCGGAGCTACATCAGGTCTATAATGACTGCCCTTCGGAAAATTAACTAGGCTATGTTTTTACTACAAAAATAAAACCAAAAATCATGGTTACTATAGTTAAACCATGGTAGCCACAAATTAACAATGGTTTTGCTACACTAACCACAGTTTAACCATGGTATTTGTAGAAAACCTGTGGTTATATAAATGGTAATCAGTATGCCAAAAAAAAAAAAAAACATGATTAGTACACTTTTACTATAATAAAAAGTAGTTAATTTTCCAAAGCCTAATTTAAAAAAGTGGAAGTGGACAACCAAAATAAAGGTTTTAGCTTTTATTTAGCTCAAGCCAGTTCAGTCTTGGTTCAGTTCAGATCATTAACATTTTGAACTTCAATTTGAAACTAGTTCAATTCAGCGGTTCAATTTTGTTCTACAGAATATTAATATTTTAATATTAAGATAGTAACAAATGGGTGAAAACAGAAAAATATATACAGCTGAAGACAGAATTATTAGCCCCCTTATGAAAGTTCAGTTCTTTTTCAGATATTTCCCAAGTGATGTTTAACAGAGCAAGGGAATTTTAACATAGTATTTCTAATTATATTTTTCATCTGGAGAAAGCCTTATTTATTTCAATTTGCCTGGAATAAAAATTATTAAAAAAATAAAAATTGCTAAGGTCAATATTATTAGCCCTCTTAAGAAATTTTCTGTTTGATTGGCTACGGAACAAACCACTGTTGTTCAATGACTTGCCTAACTAACCTAACTTGCCTAATTAATTAATTAATTAAATTAACCTAATTAATCCTCTAAGCCTTTAAATTACACTGTAAGCTGAGGATAAGTATCTTTCAAAACAACTAGTAAAATAATATGTACTATCATCATGGCAAAGACAAAAAAAAAAAAAAAATAGTTTAGACTTGAGAAAAAAAATTGTTAATGTTCACAAAGGAGGAGAAGCATATACGTTTATCAAAGCATTTTCACATGTCAAGAACAGCCGTGAGAAGTATTATCAAGAAGTTTGAAGAGATCCACACAGTGGAGAACAGAGGCAGAAAGTGAAAGATTTCAAAAACTTTGTAAAGAAAACTATTGAGAGAGCTTTCTAAAGACCCAAGAACAACTGCCAAGACACTAGTGAATGATTTAGTCAAGTTTTGGATTGATATCTCAACGAAGACGGACACGAAGACGGAGGCCCGGACAGGAATGGACTGTGAGGTTGCAGACCAAGAAAAACTCCTCTTCTGAAGAAGAGACACCTCCAAACTAGACTGAAGTTTAAAAGGACAACCTGGAGAAAAATTATGCATACTGGAAACGTGTCCTTTGGTCAGATGAGACAAAATAGAGCACTTTGGCTATAGAGGTGTTGCCTATGTTTGGAGAAAGAAGGGACAGGTGCTCAACCCAAAGAACATCATCTCCAGTGTGAAACATGGAGGTGGGAGTGTAATGCTGTGGGGATGTTACAGTGCGTTGGGAACTGGGAATCTCGTCAGGGTCAAAGGACTCATGAAAACGGAAGACTACGAGAAGATTTTGAAAGACAACCTCAGGCAATCTGCAATAAAAGATGGTTTGGGTCGACCTTTTGTCTTCCAGGATGATAGCGACTCAAAGCATACCTCATTTCTGGTGTAGAACTACCTCCAAATGAGCAAAGTGAACGTCCTTGACTAGACTGCACAAAGCCCAGACTTGAATCCAACAGAAAATCTGTGGGGCACACTGAAGACCAGAGTCCATGCCAAGAGACCAACAAATCTGGAGGAGCTTGAGAGATTTGCTAAGGAAGAATGGACTGCGACTCCTCGGGAGACATGCCTGAAACTTGTTGAGAACTACAACAAACAACTAAAGGCTGTTATCAAGCAAAAGGGATACACCATTGACTATTAACATCAGAAGGCTAATAATTTTGGCCTGTAGACTTTTTTTTATACTTGGTTATAATTTTGCTTCTATTTGTATTAAAAACATTCCAAGCTTCCTAAATAAACTATTATGTTTAGAAATGCTGTGCTGAAAAAAAATTCTTCTCTCTGCTAAACAGCACTTGGAAATTATTTAAAAAATAATGAAATATTTTATAGGGGGCTAATAATTTTGTCTTCAGCTTTATATATATATATATATATATATATATATATATATATATATATATATATATATATATATATATATATACATACATATACACACACACACACACAGTACTGTGCAAAAGTCTTAGGCCTCTAGTATTTTCACCAACAAAAAATGGTTTTAAGTCAGTTATTTCTATCTTTTGCTGTAGTGTGTCAGTAGGAAATATCAGTTTACATTTCCAAACATTATTTTTGCCATTAATTGTAATAATCCAGTGCGATTTTTGTATGCACAAGGAGTCTGACAACAGCCAGTGCTCCACACAGAGATCAGATCTCATCATCATCATCAGTCCGACATGAAGAAACAGAACAAAATGAGACAGACTAAATCCAGAAGAACTGTGGCAACGTCTCCAAGACGCTTGAAGTGCAGCTTGTATAGCAGTATAAATTTACTGTCCTCTAAAAATAACTCAACATACAGCCATTATTGTCTAAATAACTGGCAACAAAAATGAGTACACCCTAAGTGAACATGTCAAACTGTGTGGGCACCACTGTTATCTAGCACTCCCTTAATCCTCCTGGGCATGGAATTGACCAGAGCTGCGCAGGTTGTTGCTGGGATCCTCTTCCACTCCATAATGACATCACGGAGCTGCTGGGTGTTAGACACATGGTGCTTCTCCACTTTCCACTTGAGGATGCCCCACATGTGCTCAATAGGTTTCAGGTCTGGAGACATACTTGGCCACTCCATCACCTTCACCTTCAGCTTCATCAGCAAGGCAGTTGTCATTTTGGTGGTGTGTTTGGGGTCATTATTATGTTGGAAACCTGCTGTTCGGCCCAGTTTCTGAAGGGAGGCCTTCATGTTCTTCTTCAGAATGTCACAGTACATGTTAGACTCCATGTTTCCCTCAATGAACCGCAGCTCCCCAGTACCAGCAGCACTCATGCAGCCCCAGACCATGATGCTACCACCATCATGCTTGACTGTAGGCAAGACACAATTTTCTTGGTACTCCTCACCAGGCCATCACCACACATGCTGGACACCATCTGAGCCAAACAAGTTTATCTTAGTCTCATCAGACCACAGGACATGGTTCCAGTAATTCATGCTCTTGGACAGGTTGTCTTCAATAAACTGTTTGCAGGCTTTCTTGTGAGCCAGCTTCAGAAGAGGCTTCCTTCTGTGTGGCATATGATTTGAGCACTGACAAGCTGACCTTCCGCTTCTGCAACCTCTAAAGCAATGCTGGCAGCACTCATGCGTCTGTTTTTTGAAGCCAGCTTCTGCACCTGATGCACAGCACGAGGACCTAACTTCTTTGATCAACCCTTGCGAGGCCTGTTCCAAGTGGAAACTGTCTTAGAAAACCTCTGTATGATACTGGCCACTGTACTGTAACTCCGTTTCAGAGTGTTACCGAACTTCTTATAGCCTCGGCCATCTTTGTGGAGAGCAACAATTCTAATTCTCAAATCCTCAGAGAGTTCTTTGCCATGAGGTGCCATGTTGAACATCCAGTGGTCTGTATGAGAGAATTGTACTTAAAACACCAAATTTTAACTGCTCTAATACAAGATACACAAATTTGTATAGTCCTGTCAAGCAGACAAAAACATGAACATGATGAATAGGACATGTGGCTTTGCATGGTTAAATGACGTATAGCGCCAAATGACATATATCACTTAGGGTGTACTCACTTTTGCTGCCAGCTATTTTGACAATAATGGCTGTATGTTGAGTTATTTTCAAAGGACAGTAAATTTATACTGCTATACAAGCTGCACATTGACTGCTCTAAAATATATCCAATTATCATTTCTATAGTATTGTCCCATGGGAAGATATACTAAAATGGTTGCTGAAATGTGAGGGGTGTACTCACTTTTGTGAGATACTCATATATATATATATATATATATATATATATATATATATATATATATATATATATATATATATATATATATATATATTATTTTTTTTTGTACGCAAGCTACCTTGCTAACCCAGTATGTGTAAATTATTCTGAAGTCCATAAACAACTAAACATGCAATCATCATCAATTATGCCATGTTAAAAGGATAAAATTCTAAAATTAAAATGTCACTTTGACCTTGACATTTCTATGAGATTCACAGTTGAAATGCATAGATAACTTTCAGTACCTTGGTTACATGTCATTTTGCAGACACCTTTTCCAAAGTGACTTTTTGACACCAGAAACTAATTGCATTGAAGGTCCCTCTGGAGCAGCCTGATATTAAACGATTTCCTCATAAAAAAATGTTCCTATTTCTCAGAGATACTGAAAATCTCGCCCGCTGCACCCTGTGGGTCCACCAATCAGAGGAGAACAAAGAACTGGGACACTGTCCAAGCCAGTCGCTGATTTGCAATTCAAAGAAAATTCTGTTGGCTCTGTGAATGTTGTTCTGACAAGCCAGAGTTGTGTCTCTTAAGATTTTGCACTGCTGGGTCTAGAGATATAATTGGCCATTCAAAATGCCTTGCCAAAATATTTTGTCTTCATAAAATCTCCTGAATAAGTTTGTACTGGTTTGAAAATGTCTTTTAGTGGTGCTCGCTAAGGGACACATCACTCTTGCTATTGCTCATGGGGTTAGAGATTTCAACAAACCTTGTATGCATGTGACTATTCCTGCATCATTTCTCGAATCATGCAGCTTGTTGAGATATTACTTTACTTTGAGATATTACAGACTCGTGCGTGCGGAAAGTATAACACAGGCTTAAGAACCAACCAGAACTCCCCAACAACCATTTAGAACAACCTAAGTCACCCTGAATTCCCTAGCAACCTCTTAAAACACCATAGCAACAATTCAGAACAGAATTCCCTAACAATCACCTAGAACTCTCTAACAGTCACATGGAATTCCCTAGCAATCACTTAAAAGACAAAAAAAAAAAAAAAACCCAGAACTCCCTAACAGTCAGAATTCCCTAGCAACCACCCAGAACAGCCTAGGAGCCAGAAAAAATCAGAACTCCCTAGCAACCACCTGGAACATCCTGACAACCACAATGAATATCAAAGTCAACACCAGTAAAGTCCTAGAAACATCCCAGAACACCAAAACAACCACCCAGAACTCCCTAGAAACCACCTAGAAACATCCTAGAAATTACTATAAAAAACATCCTAGAAATTACTATAAAACCTTAGCAACCACCCAGACCACCGTAGCAACTATCCTGAAGTCCCTAGCAACCAGCAAAGTCCTAGCAACCTCCCCGAACACCCTAGCAACCACCGAGAACACAATTGAAAACACCCAGAACTTCTTGGCAACCAGCAGGAACATCCTAGAAATTACCTAGAAAACCTTAGCAACCCCCGATTATCCTAGCAACCATTCTCCTAACTCCAGCAACCGTCTAAAACACTCTAGCATTGTAGTGACAAGATTTACATAAGCAAGTAACTCACATTTTTATTTAAAAATATACAAATCTAGTTATTTTATTCTTTGCAGTATTGTAGCACTCTCATAACAGCTGTTAAATAATAACATTTCCTTGTTCAGATGCTTTCATGCATAGATAAAAAAAAAAAAAAAAAAAGCATTGTATGATTTGCATCGTTTTATAAACGCAGTAGAGAATCAGCTCTTGGTCAATCATCATCACTCTCTTTGTTTTTATCTTCTAAATATTTAAAAGACAGCTGCTCATTTTCATACTTAATCTGATATTCAAAACAGGGCCACAGAGGACAGACTCGATTAAACTCCCTCTCTCCCCGTATATTTCCATTTTCCGTCCCATAGACTCTGACTCACTATCAAATTGTGTCGAGATCCTGTTAAACTGCAGTGAGGTCCTGTTACTTGCCAATTTCCCAGTCAATGATTTTTCATTTTCCTCACAGTCCCTGGATTCAGTGCTTGTTGGAGACCTGATGGATAGGCCAATCAAAATGTATGTATGTGTGTGTTGGGGACGGGGAGTGATCCGTGGCCTGTCGGCTGACAATGGTGGGAGGGGGACGGGTTGGTGCTCCAGGCATCTGGAAAGCAAACAACAGCATTAGGGAATGCAAATTGAAACAGCAGACATACTGGAAAGGCTCCATCGCAGACGCAAATGTAGCACATCCTTGTCTCCTTATTGAAATATATCAGCGAACACTTTGCCGTAAGGGATGTTTAGCATCACGAATAACCTGCGTGGCATAATCCGTATCTGTGCCAGTGAATATTCAGCCAAAACACAATTTGCTCCCTTGAGTGACTGCTGATATATGATTACCTGTTGCTGAGCTCATTGCCCTCGGTGTGTAATTTGTTTGTGTCAATCACATGTAAATACAGCATTTGCCTCTCATTTTCACATCTTGCTTTCGGTTGGCCACAAATTTTGTCTGAAGCAATAAACAGATGATTGGTATCTGAAAGAGATGATTGGCGTGTTCCTAAAGGGCACTGTCCATCTTTATTGATTCATCTATGTGACCATATCGAGTTAAGAATCATTAACTTTACAATAAAACTTTCTTTTAGGATATAGAGCCTGGGTTTGATAAAAGTTGTTGCCAAGGCAGAGAAAGTTCAAATATTGTATTTTAAAATATATTTTGTACACAACTTTTAATAATTATATATATAGATAGATAGATAGATAGATAGATAGATAGATAGATAGATAGAGAGAGAGAGAGAATGAATTAAATATGTATATTAAAAATTGAAAGTACATTTTTACATATACATATATTACATACACACAAACATTAAACTTTAAACAAAAAAATTGGATGTAAATTTTAAAAATGTAATTTCTACATTTAAATTATTTTATAAAATTTAAATATATAAAATGTTAATGTTATATTTTTCATGTAAAAATTATGAAAACATTGAATAATGGATTTATTCCACAAACCCATCTGTATCCTTAATTCTGTAAAAGAAAAAGGAAAAAAAAAATCATGAAATATACTGTATATAATATATATATTTAATAATATTTAAAAATATATTTTGAATAGATTTTACACATGCACACATATACATAATATATGTTTGCACATGCATGCATGTGTATATTTTATAACCTATTTAAAAACAAAAAAAATACATTTTGAATGTAAAATATCATTATGTATGGATTTTACAAAGATAGGATGTACATAATGTACAGAAACATCTGCGTGCGATGATTTTCACACTCGGTTTCATTTGTTGTTTTCATAACATTGTTTTATCAATCTGATTTTTTTTAAAAAATGCATATTTTTCATGTTTTGTATATAGACAGAAACTAAATAGACTGAAAAAAATTATATATATATATATATATATATATATATATATATATATATATATATATATATATATATATGATATTATATGTATGAGGCAAAATCATAATTTTTGATGGTCTTACATGATCTATGTGTTCACTAGGTCTCAGATGTCTCAATGTTTCCAGTGAAACAGCTGGACATATGGTTGCAGGTTAATGCAGCTGTGGTTCCCTCACTGCACCAAATCGTTTCTGACTCGCCTGAGATTTCCCCAAAAAGTTCTTTCCTTTCTCTCTCTTATTTATTTTTTTTTTTTATTTTATTTTTTTTTTTTTACACCAGTCAAATAAGAAAGGCTGAGTAGTTTTGGAATATGGAACACTGACTTGGTCCTGTTGGGCTCCACCAGGTTGATTTAATAAGAATTTGGGGGGTAAAATGAAACCATGAGCGCATGACGGAGTTATTCTGCACATCCATCCGTGTCCTTAATTTTGTAAATAATAAGAAAACTAGCATCACTCCTGAAATAAAGAATATTGGGTTGTAATGGAATTTTGTAATGACTATAACCTTCTTAATGGAACCAAGCTGATTTCAGATTAGACTCTAAATATATGTGAATAATAGTATCTGAATGAAAGTGTATTTGCATTTCAATTATCTTTTTACAGAGTTTGTGTGCCAACACATTTAATGGGTTTAAGACTTTTCTAAGTCTGATTATGCATTTTTCTGTGAATATACTGTAGATTACCAACTACATCGGAAAACACATCCAGAGCCCACTGCAAAGATATAACAACCCACAATGCAACACACAACTTTACCACCCATTACCAGACTGTCAAATGAACATTAATGCTAGACATGCCCTTCTCCATTAACTAAATGTTCACAGGAGTTTATTCATCTAAAATTTCTGTCTAATTTAGACTAAATGTTTTTATTCTAGCTCTTTATTCTTTGCAAATCTTCATGCGTTGTTTTTCAGTGAAGATTTAAGCTGCATTAAAAATTAAACAATATTTTGCTTCATTACGAAACGATTTTTGCAGGTCGCGAATGAAAAGCAATTTTATGAGTATTGTATTTAATGTTCCTCTGTAATGAGTTTATTTCATTATGCCACAGATTCTTCATCATAATGACTAGTAATTATAATTTCACACAGTGCTGCTATTGCTGCTCTTCGATAACCACATGAAATATGACAATAAGACTGCTAAAGCCACTGTGCTCAACGCAAAGCCATATATTGGTGAATGTTGTCCTCTTTTGTGCTAAAAAATGTTTGATGCTTTCTAGTAGTTTTATTTTCTAGTAGAAGTTTTTAGTTGCTGAAGTTTAGTTTTAAGGAGTCGATTTATTGTCATGAACACTTGAAATAAGTGAACCTGTATCAGCAGTATGGTAATGGATCTGTCTGTCAGTTTGCTTACACCTGGACAGCATTTTGGGATGTGTGACATAAAATGTGGCTTAAGGGAAGCCACCAGGGTTTGTGTTTTTTATTTTTATTTTTCAGATTAAGTTTCAAGACTTTGCTCTGCTGGCCTCAGCACTGTTTAAACCTGCAGTGTTATCCTAAGGGATAAACAATGTCTCTCACTTTCTCTCTGTTTCCCACACACTTCAACATGGCTACAGTAAAAATGTTCTGGAAGCTCAGGACGTTCTCCAGGACTGCAGAGAATTACATCAGGTTTTGAACATACATCCTTTCTTCTATAGAAACATGTGTCCCCCTGGTATAGTGCCCTCAAAACACCCTCATGTATAATTGGATTTAGGATTTTTATCTAATAATATTAAAATATGACATGATTTCCCCTTCTGAATTTGCTGAACTTAGGTTGAGTGTGTCTCTCAGGATTTATGCTCTCAGAAAAGTACTGTGGTGTAACAACGCAAATACCTTGATATATAAAATAATAATAATAATAATAATAATAATAATAATAATAATAATAATAATAATAATAATAAGTAATATTTTTAGTTAAAGGTTTCAGTAAAGACCTTTATCAAATTTATCAGTAATGGATGCTGAAAATTCTGATTTGCATGACAAAAAAAAAAAAAAAAAAAACCACTACATTCTAAAAAAACATTAAAATAGAAAAGTTATCTTAAATTGTAATATTTCACAATATATTGCTGTTTTGACTGTAGTTTGAGCAAATAAATTCAGCCTTGGTGATCATAAGAGTGAAGTTCTTTGAAAAAAAAAAAAGATCATACTGACCCCAAATGGTAGTCTTTGATTTACATGTACAGTACTTCAAAATATGATACTACTGAAAATAAATAAATAAAAAAAAAATAGGTAGCACACAGTACTTTTTTGTTTGTGTAGTGGAGTCTCTACAGTTGATTTTCTGTTGTTTATTGCATCAGTCTTGCAAAAAGTCATGTACTGCCTACCAGTGGACAGGGGGAGAATAGCAGCTCATACATCTGTCATTAATGTTTTCAACTCCAGCATAAAAAAAGATAAATGTTTCATGCCGTTACAATGGAGACTGTATCTTTCAAGATTCAAAAATGGCACAAGCAACATAAAATTAGTCCCCATGACGTGTGCACTATATTCCCAAGTCTTTTGAATCCTGTGTTTAAGAAACTGAAATTTAAAGGTGAAAATGTTAATATCCTTGGCACGTTCTCAAGACTTACAATGACGGATTCATGAGTGAATCATTCTTTTGAGTTTAAGTTTTTAAAGAATCGGTTAATCTGAATCACAAAACTGGTCTGAAATGATGTAGAAGGACAAATGCATAGACAAATCATACTCTGTATGAGTCTGATTTGCACATGATGTTTCACTGTTTAACGTTTTTTAAAATTCTCTATAAATAAGGTGGTTGCTGCAACACTGAGCCTTTTCTGTTGCTCTGTGTAAGACTATATGGGCCATGAAAAAAAAAAAAATCATCTGTTTTCTGGCTTTTCTGTCTGTTGTTAAAATATATACTAGACTTTAACCTGCTCCACTCCATCAGAGCCGGTGGAATTGATTATCTTTGTGTGAACTGACCCAGTACCGGACCAGCCAAGCAAGTGAGCTGGAATGTAGGCCAACCTCACAATTATCTGAGAAGTTCAGACTCTCTCTCCTTGTCTGGCTCTCTCCTCCAGATGTCTTTAAGAGCTGGGATGTTAAAGCCACCCAGTGTTAAAGCCAGGAGAGACTCAATTCTATGAAACTTGTGGGAGAGAGTGGTATGATGTTTTCAAAACATTCCCTAAAATGCCTTATTATAAATATATTTCTTACAAACACTTTAATAATTGTTGATAGTTCTCAAGTTGCACGTAAACCTGTGCTATGAATAGCACCTGTGGCTGTTGTTGAATACCACAGTAAATAATGTATAACAATAAATTATTATTATTATTATTATTATTATTATTATTATTATTATTTATTAATTAATTTCTGTGGCAATAATGCCATAGTTGAACCCAGAAAATGTCTTTATTATAAACAACCACTGGATGGCAGCAAAGGCTTGGCTAATATTTAAAAATGATTTCCCTTCCATCAGAATATCTAACAGCTTCAAATCTGCATTAGTCAAATCAGCAACATTAATAAGCAGCACTATTTCATTTTTACAGCAGCTTTGAAGCTTGAAATGCATTAGATGTTACTGGATCAAATACAGCTAAAGAGGTTTATTGTGAATACAAGTGATGCATATTGGAAAGTTCTGCTGAGAAAGATGCATAAAGGAACAGATATGAGACATACACAAACAAACTTAGCTTGGGTAAATATTCTCACACACGGAAAAACGGTTAATAAATGGGCTTAATTACGGTTTTTAGTAGGCCTAATATATAATATCCAAGCCTGTTCATATGGTGTGTATTACTAAGGCAAACAATTATTGCTCTTTGGGGGATTTAGATTTATCTCAGTGATTCGAGTCTTGAATCTGTTCCTCATCAATATTTGTTTTGTTCAGTGATGATTTCGGATTACATATTTACACCAGCAGATGGCGGCGAACGCTCGTTTTTAGATCTATAATATTTCCTCCATTGTGTGAACAGCTAAACATAACCTTACGATTAAACATATAGACTATAAACACTCACGAAAATGATTGAAAACGTTCGCAAAAGAGATTCACTTTGGGGAGGTTTGTTTAAATCACTCAACTTTAAGTGTAATCTTTGTTATATAGCTCGTCTGGCCTTTGTGCTACGAACAAAAATGAAACTCCAAAATGATTTTGAAGACATGCTATTAAAGGTTTGCCTAGTAAGTAAGTTAGTAAATAAATAAATAATAAATAAAATCCCATATATTTATATTGAAAAGGGCATATCTATAGATCAAAATATCATAGAGACTTTATGGTGGACTCTTTTGACTTTGGCGACCACCCAAAACATCCACATAGCGACATGCTAAAAACACTTTGCAACCACAAAACAAAGCCATGGCAATCATTCAACACTTGAGAAGCACCACTCGCTTATTGTCTCAGAAAATATATCTTGTTTTAAAATCATGTTAATGCAAGGGCCCAACAAGTACAACCCCTCTGTGTGTGTGTGTGTGTGTGTGTGTGTGAAGAAAGCCTGATCCAAAATTATGCATGGAAAACAGACAGACCGTAACTTTCTTGTCTTGCCTTCAGTGAGATATTTCTGGAAGGTGGTACAGTCAAAGTAAGCACTAAACTTTTATTTTACAGTGTTCCCGAAGACACTGCACAAAATATTTTAAAGAATTTTCATTCTGTCAGCAAGGTCAAGGCCCTCTTAATGTGAAACGCTATGAATCAGTGAAGAGTTCGCTGATGCGGATAAATAACAGCAATGGTCAATTTAGTCTAGCGAGAAAGGAATGTTTAACGGAGACGGAAGAATGTCTGAAAGATATGCAGCTCCTGAACCGCAAATACAATAAAATAACGTTTGGACTCACTCTTAAAGAGCCCAAATAAGAACCGTATGGTATTTTATTTCTAGCCGGTGGCTCCACAAACACGAGAGGAATCTCAGATGTGGAATACAGCCTGTTGACGTTGGACGAGCACATTGTCACATTATTAACCATCATCCATCTGGAGGTGGGAAGAGATACGCTTCAGATCTTCCTACAGCCATCCATCGCTCTGAAAAATAAACACAGAGGACGACACGTTGTCGCATTGAAGCTTTTGTTTCGTGGGGAGTCTGCCTGGCATCAATCTGTTGGAGGAAGACAGCGGAAGCGGATGCGGGGAGTTTGGAGCACATAGGACAAAGAGGATGCGCGTCGCATTGCCTGCTGACCAGATTTCATCAAAGTGAGAGACATGCAGCAGGGCCTTCATGTCACATAAAAGAGATGGGCTTCAAACACAACAATCTGAAGCCGGGACGCAGGCCTCCATGTGGGGCGTGGAAAAGAACATCAGGTTCAAACGATGAGGAAGGCGTAGTTCTTCATATAGCTCTATGATTGATAAAGTTTTCTGTTGTGGTGCAGAGATGGAATCCGGATGGTAATACTTTACTTTGATTCATGGGATTGAATGATTACAATATTTATACACTGTGGTATTTAAAGGGTACTTCAAAGAATAGTGTTCAAAACATGGTATGTGATGCAACTGGAATCTTACAAGTGGATTTGTTGATAAAGGAATAGCGATATTTAATAATGATAACTTAAAGCAAATACAATTTGATTAAGAAAAGAAAATCAAATGAGATCTTAAAAGTCAGTAATTCAAGAAAGAAGTAGTATGTTCTGCATAAGTGCCTCAGTGTAATAACAAAACGTACTTCCCTTTGAAAGATAGATGTCAAGTGTGAAGTTTTTTTGGTTACTTTGGTTAACAAGCCCTCTTGTCCTGTTTCAGTTCTCTAGATAGAAGCACACACTGAAGTATATAACAGTTCAACCAGTAAAAAAAATAAAAATAAAAATCTTACATCTGCACTTCTTAGAATTGGCAAATGTGTAAAACACCATGGCAGTAACACATTACATGTCCAAAATAACAACAGTACAAAAATGGTACTTGTTGGTAAGGAATAGCCAGAGACGGTTAGAAAAACAAACCAGTTGCATATATAAAAATCAGAGAAAAGAAGTAAAATTACATGGAAAAACAGATGCAATTTTCTATATTCAGTCCCTGTTTGAGTATTTGCCAGTTTAATTTGGTCCAGACTATGTCGTGGAAACAAAACTAATGGATATAAAACCCTATGTTTCTTAATGTAGAAATTGCCCATCTGCTGTACCGAGCGTTCGGTCTGCATGTTTTGGGAAGGAATAAGATACTATTTTAGTCCCAGAATGAGAGATAAGAGTTTTCTGTCTCTCTGCAGAGCAGCTCAAAATATAAATTATGTCTTTTCCAGTAATCAACCTCCACAATTGGGTGAAATTAATACAGACCCACCTGATCAGCAGGGAAAGAGAAAGAAACCGCATGAGCCAAACATGTCGAGAGAGAGAGAGAGAGAGAGAGAGAGAGAGAGAGAGAGAGAGTTGTAGAACAAATGAGATTATGCAGAATAATCAATGAGACATTATACTGATCCCAGAGCAGATACACTGGCATGAACAGATTGGCACAATTAGACAGGAATTGCTGTTGACATCATCAGTCGTGTAGAGGGCACAGATGGGCTCGACCCAGGAGACGAGCAGGTGAGAGGGAGGAAAACATTGGAACAGACCCTCATAGCTGAGAGGAAAACATTTTAAAAAGGTCGATGTGTGTTCTGTTGTGGTTTTCGGCAATAAAAGAGTGAATAATTGGTTCTAATTGGTTCTCACTTCTTAGTATATTGCATAAATACTGTAAATAAATGTGCAGAAAGGGGTAGTTTTGGTCTTAAATTTCAGTCTCAGGACTGTTTATAGTCAAGACATTCACATACATACTGTACACAGTTTCATAATAAGGGCATATTGCAGTGAAAAATATATGTTCGCTCTTTGCAAAAGTGTTATGTATTAGTTTATGTATTATAAAAAATAATGTGTTAAAATTGTAAAATATTTTTTTTACAATATTCTGGACCGGTTTTTATGTTCTCTGCTGGTGCAGAGCTATGATAAAGACTATAGTGACTTTGATGATAATGCTTTGAGTTGTTTTGCAAACATTTTTGTTGAATGAGAATGAAAATAAATAGTTTATAAATGGTTTGATTCAAAAACCACACTTGATTTAAATAAATTACATTTCCATTAAGTCGAGGGGGGTTTCTCACATCCGCCTTCACCTACACTTTAAGAAATGGAGGGTGATGAAGAAACAAACTAACCTGTGTTCATATCTGAAGTAAGTAAGGTGACATCTATTCAAGGAGATGTCTGAGGGTGATCTCAGAGGTCCATGGTCATCATAGGCTGTCTTATAACTTGCTTGCAGTTGCAATATCTCTTTCTGCTTATACTGTTGAAGCATTAGATTGATAGCAGGTGATTATGTATAATTAGGGGGAGTGGACAAGTTATTGGTTGTGTATGCATGTTGTAATCATATCAAGTAGATATTAAATGTTTTCCACATTCAACATTTTTACAGTTCCATTAAATTGTGTTTGTAATTAGTAACATGCATATATGTTATAAAATTATTAACTAAACTAAAATAGTTTCACTTTTGGTCTCAAGATGTTTGGACCTCAATGTTTGTCAAAGTACCATGGGATTACCATAGTTTACTCAGTAAAAGGGTGTTTTGATGTATGATGGTTTGTAATAGATAATTTCATAATGAATTAAATAATAAACAATTTATATATATATATATATATATATATATATATATATATATATATATATATATATATATATATATATATATATATATATGTATATATATATATATATATATATATATATATATATATATGTATATATATATATATATATATGTATATATATATATATATATATATATATATATATATATATATATATATATATATATATATATTAGTGCTGTCAAAGAAGTAATTGCGATTAATCACATTCAAAATAAATGTTTTCGTTTACATTATATACAGTATGTGTGTATACTGTGTATATTTATTATGTATATATAAAACAAACACATGCATCTATACAGGTGCATCTCAATAAATTAGAATGTCATGGAAAAGTTCATTTATTTCAGTAATTCAACTAAAATTGTGAAACTCGTGTATTAAATAAATTCAATGCACACAGACTGAAATAGTTTAAGTCTTTGGTTCTTTTAATTGTGATGATTTTTGCTCACATTTAACAAAAACCCACCAATTCTCTCAAATTAGAATATGGTGACATGCCAATCAGCTAATCAACTCAAAACACCTGCAAAGGTTTCCTGAGCCTTCAAAATGGTGGGTAAGCCACAAACATTCATTGCCAAAGAAGCTGGCTGTTCACAGAGTGCTGTATCCAAGCATGTTAACAGAAAGTTGAGTGGAAGGAAAAAGTGTGGAAGAAAAAGATGCACAACCAACCGAGAGAACCGCAGCCTTATGAGGATTGTCAAGCAAAATCGATTCAAGAATTTGGGTGAACTTCACAAGGAATGGACTGAGGCTGGGGTCAAGGCATCAAGAGCCACCACACACAGACGTGTCAAGGAATTTGGCTACAGTTGTTGTATTCCTCTTGTTAAGCCCCTCCAGAACCACAGACAACGTCAGAGGCGTCTTACCTGGGTTAAGGAGAAGAAGAACTGGACTGTTGCCCAGTGGTCCAAAGTCCTCTTTTCAGATGAGAGCAAGTTTTGTATTTCATTTGGAAACCAAGGTCCTAGAGTCTGGAGGAAGGGTGGAGAAGCTCATAGCCCAAGTTGCTTGAAGTCCAGTGTTAAGTTTCCACAGTCTGTGATGATTTGGGGTGCAATGTCATCTGCTGGTGTTGGTCCATTGTGTTTTTTGAAAACCAAAGTCACTGCACCCGTTTACCAAGAAATTTTGAAGCACTTCATGCTTCCTTCTGCTGACCAGCTTTTTAAAGATGCTGATTTCATTTTCCACCAGGATTTGGCACCTGCCCACACTGCCAAAAGCACCAAAAGTTGGTTAAATGACCATGGTGTTGGTGTGCTTGACTGGCCAGCAAACTCATCAGACCTGAACCCCATAGAGAATCTATGGGGTATTGTCAAGAGGAAAATGAGAAACAAGAGACCAAAAAATACAGATGAGCTGAAAGCCACTGTCAAAGAAACCTGGGCTTCCATAACACCTCAGCAGTGCCACAAACTGATCACCTCCATGCCACGCCGAATTGAGGCAGTAATTGAAGCAAAAGGAGCCCCTACCAAGTATTGAGTACATATACAGTAAATGAACATACTTTCCAGAAGGCCAACAATTCACTAAAAATGTTTTTTTTTTATTTTTTTTATTGGTCTTATGAAGTATTCTAATTTGTTGAGATAGTGAATTGGTGGATTTTTGTTAAATGAGCCAAAATCTTCACAATTAAAAGAACTAAAGACTTAAACGACTTCAGTCTGTGTTCATTGAATTTATTTAATACACGAGTTTCACAATTTGAGTTGAATTACTGAAATAAATGAACTTTTCCACGACATTCTAATTTATTGAGATGCATCTGTATATTTAAGAAAAATATGTTGTTTATATATTAACTACATGTATATATAATATAAAATATAAGAATATAAATATATACATGTAAATATTTTAAAAATATATACTGTATGTGTGTGTATTTATATATACATAATAAATATACACAGTACACATACTGTACATATATTATGTAAACAAAAACTTTTATTTTGGATGCGATTAATCGCGATTAATCTTTTGACAACACTTATATATATATATATATATATATATATATATATAGGAAACCTGGGTCCAGTTATTTTTCTTCCAAATCAGGCCAATTTAAGAAAAACATTTTTTTATAGAAACATGCAAAGCACTTGGGTATCATCACTCATGTCTGTGTGTTGTAAGTGTGTGCGTGTGTACAAAATGAACGTGACACAGATATTTTCAAAATCTTTTGATCTATATAATTGACACAAGGGTTTTTCTCTTCCTTTTTAAAGAACATACAACAACAATGGACAGATAATTTCTTCAGTCTCTTCAAAACGTTCTACTTTCAACATTAAACACAAACTGCCCATTGTTGTTTTTATTTTTTTTTAAAAACAAACAAACAAAAATAATAAAGTATATACCAGAATGCATTTTCATTTTTTCATCTCAGCACATTTTGACAATATCAACCACATTCATCAGTACAAAGCGAGTGGCAGCCATTTCACCTAGAGGTGGGACTGTTTAGTTGACCTGGGGTCAGACTACTAACTGTCAATGATTTAACAAACATGCTAAAGACAGTTAAGACTGATTTCAGGTCAGATCACTCTACAGATAGTTAGTGAATTGTGCCACGGGTCCATTTTTTCAACCACATCTGATCCAATCGATCAACAAACAATCCATAACACCGCCTGTGGGATATTTCTTTTGATCATGTGATGTAGTCATGCGGACGTGGCCGCGTGCGTCATGCAAAGTGCAGCATTTCTAAACTGGAAGGGAGGGGGTGTTGTTCTCCATCTCACTGACCCGGTCAGATCTGTACGCCACTTAATGGTGACCGAAACTGCGGCACTTTCTCTGCAAAGCCAATGGCAACCTTAATCAGTTACATCACTTCCTGTAGCCTCTACAAACGCAAGGTTCATTAAAAGAGCGAAAAATTAAGCTCTTTTCAGGTTTGGTCAAAAAAATGCGTCATTCTCTCCTAGGCCTGAAACTCTATGCAAGTACGAGAACACAAATGCTTCTAGCTATGCTTGATTTTACATTGCGTTATGAAATTAGCCAAAATACATCCATTCGCCAAACCACTTATCCTCTGTAGGATCACGGGAATGCTGGAAATTAGCTTCAGTGTTTATAATGTAACATAAATAAGGTGCAGTATTGTGGGTATTCGGCAAGTTTTAGCAAACGTTTTACCTACTATCATGGCGTATTAACAGTTTAAAGTGAATTTAGTTTAGCAAGCTAATTCAAGTTAGTCCAACAGTCAACACATTTATAGCTACCTGAACAACAACATTCAATTCAATAACACAAACTTTTGATGGTAAATCTATCGCCTCCATGAGTACTAAGTTGTGCTACTGTTACATTAATGCAAAAATGCACATTAGTATGCATGCTTACCTTATTTCAACCTTCCATCTATTCTCAAAACCACTTTTCCTGTGTAAGGTCATGGGGATGGTGGAAATTAGTCTTGGTGTAATTCAAAATGTAACATAAGTATGGGAGACATGCATGCTATTTAGCTTAGCAAGCTAGTTCAAGTTAGTCCAATGGTCAACACGTTTATAGCTATAGCTACCTTAACAACAACAACAAATTTGATTAAATAACGCAAATATTTGATGGTAACTCTGTTGCCCCCTTGAGTACTAAGGTGTGCTATCGCTACATTGATGCAAAAATATTAGTATGCATGCTTATATTATTTGCGTTTACATACTTGCATAGAGTACGATTCTAAAACTGACAGACTTTCGTTGGTAAAAGGTTTAGTAAACGTTTGCGCAACACCGTTTTCACATCAACATTGTGTGCGTACCATTAACAACCCAACTTGTCTGCTAACTAAGGGCAGGGTGTGGGGCTGGGAAATATTTGAGACACACATCTGTGACTCACTGAACTAATCAGATCTGACGTGGATGCAGCATGTATTGAGTACACGTGTATATTTTTATAGTGAGTACTTACAAAGCAACGCTTTCTCTGAAGTGCACTCACACATAACACACACACATCTCTATGAGGTTTGAATCAATATCAAATTAACAATGTCCAGAAACCCCTCCACATCCCTCTGGTTTCGAGTCTTTCATTCTCCGGCTTCTTTTCCCACATGTAAAATCCCTTTCTGAGATGACGGTCATTATATATCTGTCCAACGGATTAGAGCACATCGTTTCGTAAAACACGCCCGTCTCTTTCTCATTGCTGGTGCATTAACGTTTCATCCCAAATATTGCTCTAGTGCTGTTGAGGGTCCTCAAGGATATACTGAAAATGTGACTGTGGTTAGTACACGTTTATTTACATCCAGAGTAAATACATGTTGTGTTTTCTTTAAAATGGCCCCTGAAACCCATTTGTAAAGCAGAGTGTGGAAACTAGTACAATAAACGAGAGAGAGACAGAGAGAGCGTGAGACAGCTGGTCTTCACGAAACAAGACACAGTAAAGCTTGTTTTCATGATTAGAAAGGCTTTAAAACAAAGATAAGAAGAACACACGGTTCTTTCAGAGGTTTTGTTCACTTTGATCGAATGTTGAAGGATATTCTCAAGCTTGAGCGGCCAGAGGCGTCTTATCTTTATGGGTCTTAATTAATAAATAAATATAATCTAAAATGATTTTTGAGTAAGGAAAAACCAGCATGTTTTGTTTGTTGGGGTGGATTTTCATAGCTATTGTTACAGATTGGCGCATTCTCAGAGACCTTTTTCACCACAGACATAAAGACAAGCAAAAGACCAGCTCTAGGGGTGTCATATATCAAATAAGAGACAAAAAAGTACACAGATCTAAGAATATTCAATGATGTTCTTATTCAAGACAAAAAAGTGATGCATTCGCCGGTTTCCGTTGATGTTTGTATGTTTGTTTTGGCAATGTGACTAACCCCGCCCCTCCACAATCCAACCTAGTCCTGTACTCAGTCCCAGTTGGTGGAATTGCCTGCCAATTATCGCCTAAGCAAGACTGTGACCAATGAGAGAAGGTAGAGGCTGACGCAAGGAAGGTTCTGGCTGCTTCTTCCATTCACCACCTTCTTGTTCTCTGATGGATAGGCGTATACATTGGGTTTGTCTGTGTTTGGGGCCGTTAAACGTGGATCACGGGAACACTGATCGTCGGCACACATTCCACTTCCTGAACCGCTGATATCATCACCTAAAGATGGGAACACAACACAGTGATTCATGAGCTGAAGTGAGACAGAGTTCAGGAACGTTCCACAGCAATGACGAAGCTACGTTCCAGGGTTGAAGAGTAACTAACTTAAAGTAGCTGCACTTCTAAGTTAACTTCAGTTTTTGTAGGCTGACAGTAGATGTTTTTAAATTAGTTTTGAATCTGACTCATTTTAGTTCATTCATTCAGTTCGAAAAGCAATTTGCAAAATCATTTCAATCATTACTCAATTAGTGTCCCTTCTTTTTGTAGCAAAATAAGCAGTTATTTATAACTGTGTTTTCAATTCTGTTAAATTAACATTTTTGGGGTTTATTGGTTTAAGATTATCTGTTCAACATTAATGCTGTCACTCTCTTCGCATCTTTCTTTCCACCCATCTTCATTTTATTTTGTGCTAGATAATACTGGTAACTGTTAATATTATTAATTATTACATTATTTTGATTATATAAATAAAAATGCATTGGTGTAAATGTTATTAGCTATTAATTTGCAGTGTAGTATTTTTATTTTATTTTATTATTATTATTTTGACACAGAGCTATATCAGCAATGATTATTCACTGTTGACATATTTCATATTCTATAATAAAATCCACAGCAACTTTCTTATACACTGCCATTCAAAGGTTTGGGGTCAGTAAGATTTTTAAAGGTTATTCGAATTTTAAATGTGATTTGATCAAAAATACAGTAAAAAACTAATATATTTTAAAATATTATTAACATTTAAATTCTATTTTAATTATTTAAAATGTTATTTATTCCTGTGATGCAAAGCTGAATTTTCAGCATCATTACTCCAGTCTTCAGTGTCACATCATTCTAATATGCTGATTTGCTTTTCCAGAAACATTGAAAATGTTGTGCTGCTTAATATTTTTTGTGGAAACCGTGATACATATTTTTTCAGGATTCCTTTAAAGTCGAAAAGAACATTCTTAATTTGAAACAAAACATTTTTTTAACATTATAAATGTCTACCCCATTTATTGCTGAATAAAAGTAATAATTTCTTTAAAAAAAGACTCAAAACCTTTAAACAGTATAGTGTATGTGTATACTTACTGGTGTCCTGGAAGTCCACATCATTTCCATTGATGGCGTACTTCAGTCGGTTGATCATTATCTTAAGCTGCATGATCTGTTTGCGTACAGTCATGTCTGGTTTGGTAATGTCAATCTCCACCTCAGGATTATTGATCTGACTGGCCAGCCCGTCTCCCATCACTTCTGGCAGATACCTGACAGAACACAACACAACAAGAAAGATGCATGTGATCTGTTTGAGAGGCAACATCACAGACAGACCCAAATAAAATAAAAAAATAAAAAAAATAATAATCTGTGTGAAAATGTTATCATTGATAAGTAATGTCGTGTTCCCACACTTTTGAAAAGCTGCAGATTTTGTACAATAAATTTTCTCAAATAATCTTGTAGCCACTGTAAATGAATATGAGTTGTGTTTCTATTAAAACTGAGGTTGACTGAGCTGTTTATGTGCATTTACTTGTCCACACTCATTCCGTTCCAACATCTGTCTGCTTCACTTGGTCCAGACTCGCGATCCACACACAGTTTTCTGGGCAAATGGACCCAGTACTGCATGATATCCCTCAACATTCTGGACACATCGGATAACTGAGAGAAAGAAAATGGGATGGAAAATGTGATCTCACAAACAGGGTCACAGACAGCAACGAAAAAAAAAATTTATAATTACAAATAATAAAATAAATAACACTTCAGCTGTTGTTTATGCATTTACAAAATGTTCCTACTCAGCATATGTTGACATTAATCATTTTGCATATTATTGAGCCTGTTCAGTTCACAGTAATATTAACCCTATAAAGCCTACTGAGTCCTATTAGATTTGCAAATTTTGAAGGCCTCTAAGTTATCAACATGATCAAAACTTTGCTGAAAAACCTTTTGTACACAATCTGCTACATACCTTCTGTCGTCTGACTGAAAATTTATACTTTTTAGCAAATAAAAGGCAATTTCATTCATTTTCATTACAAGCTTTTCAGCCATATAAATACTAACAACTGCACCAAATTGCATATTTTTGCTCAGTTTGAGCTGTTGAAGTTTTTTCCTCCTCAAGTATTTCCTCCTCATGCTGTATCAAATATGTATATACTATAAATATGCTCATCAAAAATCTCAAACGTTTTTTTTCTTACTATTATTTCATATGTATGCTTTACTGGGTTAATAAACGCCAGAGTTCAAAGTGCATTTTTTGCACATTTTGTATGATCAACAATTTTGCTACTGTGCTGGGTTGCCACTCGATGCCTGATGTAAAGCAGGGTCCTAAAGCAAAAACTACTGTTGTACACCATTCAAACACACTCACCACTTTCTCCAGTTGGGCTCCTGGGGTGCCGCTCACTTCTTCTGCTGTGTTTCTGCCTCGCTTGATCTGATCCTCAGTTTTGGAGCTCTGAGTAGGAGAACCACACGCCTGAAACACCTGAAGAACAAAAAAGGGTTCTGGTTAATTCTAGTTCGAGATTTACATAAGCAGGAGTTCAAGATTTATTTACTGATAAAGGATTTAAGATGATATTAATAGTTGAGAATACTGGATATACTTATGATTTAATGATATATTAAAGATAAAAGTCAGCTCTTGGATTTTATCAAAAATATCTTGATTTGTTTTCCAAAGACGAATGAAGTCTTACGGGTTTTGGAAAGACATGAGGGTAATACATGACAGAATTTTCATTTTTGGGTGAACTATCCCATTAGGTCTTTTTTCAGACAGGTTTAATGTGCAGCACTGACCTTATTGTTGAACGTGTTGAGGTTGTCTTGCATGTAGAGAATAGCTTCAGCAATGCGTTTTGGCAGAGACAGAACCACCGAATCCACACTGTAAGGCCGACTCAGTTTGTCAACTACCTCCAGCATTGCATCTACACACAAACACAAAGTCTTTATATCATGTTGACTTTCATCTAATGTGTGACAATCAGTAATGTCCGTTTAATTCTAATAGAGTGCAAAACTGCCATTGCGTTGATTCCGGAAGCATTTTTTCGATTAATTTTTCCCATGGAGATTTTTTAAAAGTCTTGGTTACAGCGTTTAAGCCATGAACCAATGAACCAAATCAACCAGATATGAGGTATATCTCAACATTATAAATTTGATTTAAAGCAAAGAAGTACAAAGGTACAAGATTGTATACTTAACAGTTTTAATGAGGGAAAGAACTACAATCCCATGAATGATACTGCTGAATAAAATACAAAATTATTCAATTAAATTTGTTGATTATACATATAGATTTTAAGTTTATTGCTTCAACAAACATATTTAACAACCTCATAGCTCACAACAGGTCTGTGTGTAAAGGTTTATATGTTATCAAATGCTAAAAATAAATTTCTGAATTTAGAAAATGAATGGAATTTTGACTTCTGGAACCCAACTACAAAGGGTCCATTTTGACCCCGCCTACCTGCTAAGTTCCTCCACTCAGAGTCCAGATCCGCTTGATTGGCGAGGCAGCCCTTCATGACATTCTTACAGTAGTTTGAGCAGGGCTTGGCAAAAGCCACGACGCTACAGTGAGGACAGTATGTCATCTTCATGACAGCGTGCACACATTCAGTGCTCAGAGACACCTGCAAGACAGAAACAAAGAATTTAGAGAACAGCTAAAGCATATTTATACTGACTCATGTAACCAAAGAAAATGCCCTGTGAATTGTTTTATGTCTCACGTAATAAAAATGTGATAATTATATCCTGCAAATAAGTCTTTGTCAGTTCCTAGTTTCCCATGAGGTCTAAGGACATGGGATGGTACATTGTGGTACGATTATTGCATAATACCCATGATGCTTCTCTACACAGAGTAACCCCCATGAGGTCGGAGATGTCTTTCACAATATTCCCTCTTTATCAGAAACCTCCACCGCTCTAATATCAAAACATGGGATTCATTTAGGGCCCCTTAGGGAAAAGTAATGCAATTACTTAGGATAGGATAGAAAAACGTGACATTTGCTTGAATGTTTAAATGAATATAATTTCACGGATATTGGAAGCAAAACCAGTTTTTGTTTAGTTGTAAATAAAAATGCAGTCAGCATGACATTTGATTTCTGTAAATGTACCTAATTTTTTTCTGTCCTAACTGCATTAGGCTGCATGAAACATTCAGTCACAGCTACGGCAAGCAACTTTGACACAGTTTCACAAAGATGAATGTCAGCAGAACTGTATATTGCAATGACTTGTGTGAAGTAACTGGTTTTTAACATTCTTCAATCGAAACTTTTAATGTAATCAGTTGATGAAACATTTGCAATCACATACATTCTTTTGTTATCGAGTGGGAGTCATTCAGAAAGCGAATTAATCTTTGTGGACTTTTAGTGGTGGGTCCTTTTGGCACATAAAGGAGCTGTGTGAATAAATTTGCATTTCATTGTAAAATGTACTTTTAAATTCAAATCGAATCAGACAAGTAACCCCAGATGACATCAGTGCAGTTAATGCTGAGCTGCAGTTCTGTCATATGCATTCAGCTAGATAAAAGAAAACTCCACTGCCCTTTATTAAACCTGGACGAAAACTAAAAAAGTCTGAATTCTGGACGAGGATGAATTAGCATATATTGGTAAATTTTTCCTCATAATACTGTGGGAAAGCTGTAAAACTGATGTCTCCAGAAAAAAAAAATGTAAGAACAAAGATCTAATTTCTAATGTAGGACATAATTCTTAAAAAAAATGTTTGCGCAGATGACATTTAGAGGTTCAGGTCATTTCTTATTTCAATAACAATAGTCTGCAGGCTACATCATTATGCCAGTAGGAGGCGACAAATGACTGTCTTTAGGTCACTGAATCACTCAACTGATTTGTTCCAACCCTCTGATACATCAAGAAAAGAAACAACTCTTTATGAGTAAGTCATTGAATCATTCACTCAAATGATTCATTCAAAAACACAGATTTACTGCACAACAAAACACCAGACTGACTTTATAAGTGAATAAATGAATCATTCACTTAAACTATTTGTTCAAACACACTGATCAATTCAGAAACAAATCACTATCTTTATAAGCGAGTAATTAAATCATTCACTCAAATGATTTGTTCAAACACACTGATTCATTCTGAAACAAACCACTGACTACCTTTATAAGTGAATCATAGAATCATTCATTCAAACAATTTGTTCAAACACGCTAATTAATTCAGAAACAAACCACTGACTATATAACTGAGTCATTGAATCATTCACTCAAATGATTTGTTAAAAAACATGGATTCATTCAGGAACTAAATGCCAGAACGTGTTCATGTTGCTAGGAGAAAAAAAATTATTCTGTTGTGGCTTTATTGGTGGAATGTAAACGGTAATATTGTGTCAGTTACTGAGCGTTATCTTCTTGTTTATTGAACTGTTATAAAAGCAATATAGAACTCTTTCTTTCTTGACGTATATAATGAAACAAAATGTGACTGAAAGGCGCTACATGACATGGCTAGCAGATTCATGTCACTCTAGATATTAATATGCACATATACTTCTTTAAAATAAGTTAAAATAAGCTGCATCAAGGGAGAAAGAATTTTTTGTCACATGCTGAGACATAAATAACGACTGGACTGAGGTAAAAAAAAAGACTTGCATCAAACTCCTACACACACACACACACACACACACCACCCTTCAGGGAGACCTGGCAGTGCTTGTTACCTGAAGGATGATTCAAGCACTCGCTCTTTAATGAGGAGAGAAGAGAAGAAGCAGAGAGAATAAGATAGATACAGAGAATAGACAAATGGAGTGAATGTGAGAAGTAGGATGTGTGAAGATGCACAGGAAGCTCCGGGGAGGAGGGAAAGTGAGGAGAGAAGAAGAGAGAGAGAGAGAGTGTGAGAGAGGGAAGCGGAGAGATAGAATAAGTTGAGAGAGGATAATATGGCACATCAAAGCCTCTGAGCATCTGTGATTCATCAGATCAGAGCAGGATAGAGAGAGTTTGCTGCCCAGTGTACGGCTCAGTTCTGACACCGGACCCACGTTTGGGAGCCTCTTGGACTTCAGTTCTGGAACCTCTCAAGATATCAGTTTTTATGAATCAGTTGACTGAACCAATCTACAAATTCACCATTCACTCAGTGAATTGGTCTGGGCGTTTCATAATGAACATATGATATGGACATTGAACACAACAAATTTTGCTAATTAAATATTATTTATATAAATATTAATAAATATTACATTTTTAAGTCTGAATATGAGAATATGACAGATCTTTATTAATGAGCAAAATCATAGCTTATGTAAAACAAGGGAGAGTTGCTTATGACTAATGAACTTTATGCTTAAGGCACAAATATATATTTTTCATGCAGCATCACTGTCTGTATGGGTTATGTAACTCTAAAGGTGCTATAATGTAGGCATATTTATTCAATATTTGTTAATTTAACCTAAATCCATCAATATGTCAAAATAATGAAGATCCAAATGTAAATTTGGGAGGAGCTTGTTCATTTAATCCTGCCATGTTTCATGTTTCATATTATACTGTATATGTTTCACATATCAAATTTCATGTTTCATATTTCATTGTCATGTTTCATAGATAATATTTCAAGAATATGTAAGCATATTTTGGTGACATTTCTTTCAGCATCCCTCCTCCTTTATTTGTTAACAGCTAGTATTACTAAATGCTAGCAAAACAAATCTATTTTATTTTTTGCTTTACTTCAAGGGGAGATCTACAGCAAGAGCTTGAAACGAGTCCCATATTTAATATGTTTATTTAATGTGCAAGTACAGAGCTGTAGGCAACAACGTGACCTTATGTGACATTAATCTCAATTTGACTGAACTGGAACACATGAGAATAACCAAGCCGTTTGTGGAACCGTTTGAAGGAACCAAATTTGCAAAATGAGTCATAGTTTCCAAACACTAGTAGGAACTTGTGCCTAGAGATTCTAAACATTGTAGGTTTAAGATGTAAAACTTGTAGAAAGACTGACTTTTCTATTGCAGTAATTAAAAAAGAAACAGCAGATGGAGGAAAAACAGGAAAAGAGTGTGAGATGAACTCATCCTTTGCAGTTAAATATCTCTGTTTATCAAAACCAAGCACTCACAGCATCTCTAGGCCTGTATTTTACTTGCCATCCAGCCTTTGCATCCTAATGAGGACTCTATTGCACATATGCCAGAATCTATTTGGCACTGAAATCTCAAAACAAAGGGCTTAATAGAATTAGCGGTTTAGCTAATGCTATGATAGCTAGAGGTTAATGTCAGCAACGGTGTCTAATGTAATCCTTTTATCTGTTGCCATCTTATCGCCTCACGTTATAAATTTCAATCCCAATCAGAGACCCCGGGGAGCAGATTACACACGTATCCCTGATTCCTGATGATTAGAAGAAACTGCTGGGATATGTGTCAGGAAAACATACCAAACAGACCACAGCGAATCTGATCAAGAGCTCTGGAGTAACAGAACAGGATACAAGTGCAAAATTAACTGCAAACACTTTTGGGAGATTTTTCTTGGACAGAAATTAAACATTCTTGAACCAAACCTCCCTAACCAAAAGTAGCTCAGAGAAGGCCAGACTAAATTAGACTTAATTAAGCTTAAATAGGCTACTGTCGACTCTGTTTATCTAAAGTGGTTTAGGAAGTATGTTGTTTGTATGGAAAAACCTTTAAGTCGAGCTGAGTTTATTCCACTGGGCGGCAAACGTTAACAACTCTTTCTTATGAGATACCAAGTTGTCTTCCTCAAGGAAGTAATGTTGAGTTGCTTGGCTCTTATGCTCACCAAGGCTGGAAAATACAGTATTTTTTTTAAATATTATTCTTATTTAAAATAATGGTTTTCTCTTTTAATCTATTTTAATTTATTCCTGTGATGTTAAAGCTGAATTTTCAGCTTCATTACTCCAGTCTTCAGTGTCACATGGTCCTTCAGAAATCATTCTAATATGCTGACATATGTAACATTACAAAAGAAAAATGGCTTGTGAATGGGGTTCCCTTTCAGTCAGTCAGGTTCGACGTTATGTCATAGTGCCTGACATAAATGGGATCTCGCCTGAGAGCCCAGTCACCTTTGAGTGTTAACAAAACAAGTCAATGACAGTTGGCATGCGTGCTTTGCCCCGCACTGCAGCGCGGGTATAAAAGGAGAGCGCATGCAGACACACATCAGCTTTTCGCTTCGGAGCCGAGCCTTTCAGCGAATCTCCGAGAGTGTTTCCAGACAACAAGTTTCGGCGTTGGTGTTACGGCGCGTCAACAGGGGGTTGCTGTCCAGTGCTGCTGCTTCTCTCACGGCGTGCTGCAGCCTATCAAACTGCGGTAGAATCTCTACGTATGGTCCCTGGACGGGAAGCGGAGGTTCTAGGTGGGCTACCTCCAGCGGCAGTGAACACCATCACTTCAGCTAGAGCCCTGTCTACAAGACACGCTTACAGGCTGAAGTGGAACCTGTTCGTCGATTGGTGTTCTTCCCGATGCCCGATCAGGGTCGTACTCTCTTTCCTGCAAGATGGGTTGGAGGGAAGGCTGTCTCCCTCCACCCTCAAAGTGTATGTTGCCACTATTGTCGCGCATCACAATGCAGTAGACGGCAAGTCTGTGGGGAAGCACGACTTGGTCATCAGGTCCCTCAGAGGGGCGAGGAGGTTAAATCCTCCGTGCCCTCATCTGGTACCTTCTTGGGATCTCCCCTCGGTCCTGTCGGCCTTGAAGGGGGAGCCCTTCGAGCCTCTGCAGTCAGTAGAGCTTAAGTTTCTGTCATTAAAGACAGTGTTCCTCACTGCATTGGCCTCGGTCAAGAGGGTAGGGGACCTGCAGGCATTTTCGGTCGACGAGTCGTGCCTAGAATTCGGACCGGCTGACTCTCACATTGTCCTGAGACCCCGGCCTGGATATTTGCCCAAAGTTCCCACCACGTATTTTAGGGATCAGGTGGTGAATTTCCAAGCGCTGCCCCGGGAGGAGGCAGACCCAGCCACTGCTCTGCTCTGTCCAGTCCGCGCCTTGCGCGTTTACGTGGACCGCACGCAGAGCTTCAGGACCTCAGACCAGCTCTTTGTCTGCTTCAGAGGACAGCAGAAGGGAAAGGCTGTCTCCAAACAGAGACTTGCCCACTGGATAGTGGAGGCTATAGTCTTGGCATACCAGGCCCAGCGCTTACCGTGCCCCCTTGGTGTAAGAGCACACTCTACGAGAGGTGTGGCATCTCAATAGCAGACATCTGTAGAGCTGGCGGCTGGGCGACACCTAACACGTTTGCGAGATTCTATAATCTCCGTGTAGAGCCCGTGTCCTTCCATGTACTTGCCTCAGATGGCCAGTAACACCGGACCCGCTCGGTGTTAATCACGCTTGCTGTGCCATTACCCTCTACGGACCTGATACATGCGCATTATTGCTTCTCAGTTCAGTTCCCCTTGGCGAACCCTGTTGAAGTTCCTCCCGCACCCTCGGCAGTCAGGCGTGGCGGAGTGCCAAATGCCAGGTCCAGCACTCGTGTGTTGCCCAAGGTAGAACTTGTGCTGGGCTAGGTGCCCGTGTGTAGTGATTCTCCGTCGGGTGATCCCACATGTGTTTTCTTCCACGGTGCGGCTCCCCTCATGGTGAGCCCGTGTCTTCCCTGGCAGAGACTTTCTGCCATCTCTGCTGTGTATTGATCTCACCCCAGGCTGGCTGAGTCTACCTCAGAGACTTCCATATGTAGTACTGACCTTGACAAGTCCATATGTGTAATCTCCACATGGTACCTCCTTTATGCAGGATGTGGCTTCCGTAGCGTTCCCCTACTTGGGTATGCTTTCCCAGTGTTATCCATACCCACTGTACGGAACAGCAGTGGCTCTCATCTCTGCCTAAGCCCTGTCCTATCTTCCGTCCAAACTGGTGTGGGTGGAGTTGCCGGCTTCCCTGGAGGGGGTCAGCAATAGTGGCGTTTTCATAGGGATCCCATTTACGTCAGTCACTATGACGTAACGTCGAACGTGACTGACTGAAAGGGAACGTCTCGGTTAAGAATGTAACCCTCGTTTCCTGAAGGAGGGAACGGAGACGTTAAGTCCCGTCGCCACAGTTGCTGTACCACCGCTGAACGGCTGGGGCGCACAGTCTCGGCTCCTCAGCGAAAAACTGATGTGCATCTGCATGCGCTCTCCTCTTATACCCGTGCTGCGGGGAGGGGTGCGCGTGGCAAAGCACGCACACCAACTGTCATTGGCTTGTTTTGTTAACACTCGAATGTGATTGGGCTCTCGGGCGAGATCCCATTTACGTCAGTCACTATGATGTAACCTCTCCGTTCCCTCCTTCAGGGAACGAGGGTTACATACGTAACCGAGATGTTTCACACAACCTTGTCTGTTTCACGAAATTTTGAGTCAGTAGCAATATCTCTGTAGATGTGCAATCAAATCATATGAAGTTAGAGTGCCACTGAACTATTTCACAACACTGGGTGACAATTTCAGAGAAGATAACTTGTTCTCTTGAGAGCTCAGACTATGGTTAAAAATATCACCAGAGCTTATTGCTCTCATTACGCTTTGTGTGAACAATCCATAATTATAATCTGCTTTGGGGAAATTAGTAAAACCCACATGAAGCAGAAGTACAGATTTAGAGAATCTCAAATTAGAAATAAAAAAGACTAACTTAGTCTGGAGGTTTTTCAGACTGCAATGATAATTACACTGAATGAATGAATAAATAAATAAATAAAATAAATAAATTCTCCCCATTTAAACCAGGAAATAAATAGAAGGATACGTATAAAATAATGTAACACAAAAATAAGTATTTATGATTCTGTACTAATTACAAGACTCTAATAAAAATAAATAAATAAATAAATAAATAATGACAGTAAAAACAGTAACATTGTGAACAGTTGTTCTGCTTAATATTTGTTTGGAAGAACAGCATTTATTTGAAATTGAAATCTTTTGCAACATTATAAATCTATACTGTCACTTTTGATTAATTTATTGGTCCCTTGCCGAATAAATAAATAAATAAATAAATAAATAACTTGTGAATGGTATTCTCTGAAACTAAGTCTTAATATATAACAGTTCCTCAAATCAAATATATCTTGTTTATTGGTAATTTATCACCATAATGGTGTTTAGATGCTTTTTTGCGTTGAAATTAGCAATGTTAACACACGCATCACAAATGACATTGTCTGAGCCACTCTCTCATTACTTTCTGCATTCAATGGACCCTAAAAGACCCTAAAAACAACTGCGTCATGATGCCTTGTTTCCAGCTGTGATGGATCTGTGTTCAAAAGCAGAAGGCCTGGTCCTGTGAGGTCCTCTCCTTTCGTCTGCTCTAGATTGTTAGCTTTTTAGCCAAGGCTCATCTTATACAACAAAAGCCCTGTGTTTCAGAGGCTTCTCATGCTCTTTATTCAGCTACAGCTGCATAATCCCTTCATCAGACACAATATTTGCTAATTATTGCTGTTTGATTACCATATTCAAATTCTATGGTACTTCACATCAACAAGAGATGGCATTCACAACTCACTTCTAACATGTACTACCATGTTTTTTTTTTTGTTTTTTTTAAAACAATTACCATGGGAGGAACTAGATTTTCTTAGAAATACAACTATAAAGTACTATTCTAATACCATGTAACACGTTCATTTTAGTACCGTAGTATATTTCAAATTACCATAGTATTGACATCTGATACCATCACTGTGCCATTATACCACCACAGTATTGTACTCTAATGTGCTTCAAAGAACACCATGGTATTACCACCAAAAACACATTTACAATGTTTTTTTATGGTAATACCATGGTATTTTTAAAGACTTTACACTTTTGTTTGATTTATTCGTTCATTAACATATGCTTAAATTTCTTGCCAATGTCTTCCCGTCTGTCATCTGATTTATAAGGCTCTACTTGTTCTTCTGTCCTTAAATGGCACGTCTGATAAGGGATGTGTGTATGTGGTCGGGTCACGGCGCAGTCTTGATGTGCTCTCTTTACAGACGATCTTCTCTTTAGTAATTAGAAAGAAATATGGCTGCGCTCCTCCCAGTGTGTGGAAAAAGATGTGCGGCGACTGGCCTAGTTCTGAAGTCACAGGGAGCACACATCATCCTTAATAAAAATGAATAAAACGCAGGAACGACTTGAGAGGAAAGAAGAGAAGACCAGCTGTGCTTTTTCTCTTTTATTCTTTTATTTCCTTCTTTTATTTCAGGCTAATACTCCCCTAATACTTGTTCTTTTGCTTTCTTTCCTCTAAAACTCTTTCTTCCTTTTTCATCTCCTGAATGACCACAAGCAAGTTACAAGTTAAGCATTCGGTGGTATAACGTTGAGCATCACAAAAAATAATGCCAGTGTCCGTAACCTAATCTGTTTTATTTGACATGAAGTGGGCTCGCCTAATTGCGGCAGGCATATTTAGATCACAGGACCACCAAAAATGAAAACTGTTATCGCTTACTCACCCTAAAGTTGCTACAAACCTTTATGAGTGTCTATGTTAAACATAAAAGAAGATATTTTGAAGAATTTTGTTAACCAAACAGTTCCTGGTCCCCATTGCCTTTTATAGTATGGAAAAAATACTACTGGAGTAAGAAACTAAAAATATTAAAAAAATTATTGTTAACTGAAATTAGTAAGATTAAATAATATGTAAATATTAGATGTAACATTTAAACTAAATGAAAATTTTGAATGTTGCATTGGCAAAAATACATTTAAGGAGAAGCACCAAAATGATCAACTAACTGTAACTATAACTAAACTTAAATGAAAACTGAAATTAAAATAAATTATACCTAAATAGTAATATAAATAAACAACAACAACAAAAAAAACTAATATAAATTATAAAAGCACATAACAAATGACTAAAAATTTAAATAAAATATAAAAATATAAAAAATAAAAGCTAATTCTTAGCTCAATTAATAAAGATTTTACTGAATAATTAATGTGCTTCATATTTCTGCTTTTAAAGCCTCTGGAAGGTTGGCATGGTTTACTTTCATTGAAACTGTGTTACTAAAACCACGATTATTGCTTTAAAAAAACACTGAATGACGAGTCTAAACTAATTTCTGTGGTAACCGATGTAGAGCTTAACTTGAATTAAAAACTGAACAATTCATTAAAGGAATTGGTGAACATAATGCACAATTAAATTATGAATGAGTTCATAACAGAATAGAATGAAGGACTGATTATTTAACAGAAAGCAAGTGGAGGCACAACACAGCACTACTAGAGATGAACTTTCTGTTATAAAAGGATGAAAGCCTCATGTCAGCCTCATTCCAAAACAATCACTTCTCGCAAGAGTGAGAGATAAGACAGTATGTTTAACCAAACCCTCAGAAGAAGAGAACAAAGCAAAAGTAGAACGTTCAACTCCCTTTGGCGCACACACACAAAATAGTTTCATTCTAAAACATTCCCTTGTTTTAGTAAATCGTGGCCAGCCACATTGTACAAATACTATTTAATTAAATCAGAATGAGGAAACAACTTATCATTAACTTGCATCATTGAAGCATTATTTAACACTGTAAAGCTGTTTTGACATAAAGCACTATATAAATAAAAGTGACTTGACTTAACTTAACATACATGTGCTGCTGTCTTAGAATGGTGGGCAGCCTACTAGGTTCTGGAATTATTCTTTCCCTCTTACATGTTGGGGTTAAAAGACATCTCTTGGTCAGACAAAACAGACCAGAACTGGCAAATCAATCATTTCCCCCACCTCAGTTCACACACACACACACACACACACACACACACACACACACACACACATGCACACACACACACACACACACACACACACATACATTGCCCTTTTCAATATGCAGTGCTGGCAGTTTCTCTGTGTTGTCAACCTTGAGTTACTTTGAAGAGGTCAGACACAGAGTTAGGTTCCTTTCACTACTCATTTAGTTTTCCTTGAATGGAAACAAGCAGCATGGTTCAGCATGGTTTGGAAGGCTTACCTCGGGTTTGGAACAAAACAATAGTGAGTTAATAATGACAGATCAGAATAGTGTTCATTTTTAGGTGAAGTATTTCATTCTAATAGCAGTTGCAAGGGACAGAATAAGAAGACCTTACCAGAACACATTTTTTGCTCACTCTTATTTAGCAACAAGCTACTTTTTTACTTTTTTTTACTATAAGAATCCAATATATCGCTGTTGTTTCAAACACTAAATATGTTTTCTCTCACATAAGCATTGAGAATTACGATTCATTTTAATGAATCACTTTATTCAGATCATGATTCAATTATTCAAAAAAAATAAATAAATAAAAAAATCACAAGAAAATTAAGAAAACATCATCAGTTTGACAACACGTGGGCTACAAATGTTCATGACTAAATGTTTGATGTAATAATAATAATAATAATTTATTCCCTTAAATTGTTATTATTATTTTTGTTGTTGTTGTTGTTTTCATTACTTTTTATTATTACATCAAACATTTAGACAACAGCAGCTTTTGATAAACAAATTATTCTGCACATTTTATATTTATTTTTAAGAAAACAATGTTTTGTAGTTTTATTAATAAATTGTATTAATACGTCTATTTAAATGGTGTTTAATGGACATCCAAATTGAGATCATAATTAGATTTTTTTTGTGTGTGTGCCATACACTAATCTGATACTTAATTACATATTTGAAAAGTTCTGAGATAGTTAACTACGTTTTATTAATCGACAACTGTTGTTGAACTACTTTAAAACTATACGTAGCTTGCAGTTTCAAAGTAGCTCCTCAAAATTGATAAGTAATCTCCAATTCTCAGTGAATGAGGTCAGGCTGGTTTGATCTATCACTACTATTACTGTCTCCTCACAATATAACAGGGCCGTGGTGCTATGTCTGTGGTTGTTTTAGGTTTCATTTCATTTTTAATTTTCCCATGTCAGAAAATACAGATACTTTTACTGGGTAAGGAAACAGGATCTTGTCTCCAAAGATTTCAAACAACTATGAATGGTCTTTACAAGAAACTAAATGTGTAGTTAGGATGAACCTATAAAGTTGGCAGCTGTGCTTTACACTGAGGACATCTCTGTCTAATGTCAGCATTAATTGGAAAGACACAATACTTTTGTTGCAGTGTGTGTTTGTGTGTGGGTGTGTTTGTATGTACATTGATAGCCAGAGCCTCAGGGATATTCATTGTGTCTTGTTTTCCTGATGCATTGATCCTACGCTGTTTACTGCAACGCTTCAACGTGCACTTGTGTTTGTGTGTTTGTTTTTGTCTTTGTTTTGTGCATTGCCACAGGTATGTATTATGAATGCAATGAATACTGAGAAGGAAATTATTCTGAAATTTATAACCAGGCGCAAAACAACTTTTTCAGTGTAAAGATATTTTTCTGTCCTCCATTAAAGCTGAAGAAATCACAGCAAATCACAACATATTTGATGTTTAAAGGAATAGTTCACACCAGAACACTAATTTTATGCTTATTTATTCAACCTCATACCATTCCAAACTTGTATGCTGTTATTAAAAGTAGAAAGAGTGACCAGGGCCTGTTAAGCCCAAAAAAAGGTTGAAGTTTCATGTACATCAGGGACAGGGTCATGACAAAACATTATGGAAACGTTATGAGAAGACAAAGACTGGAAGTTCTCCTACCTGTGAAACCTTCCTGACCGCTTCGCCGCTGATCACCAGACCCTGCGCAAACGTTCTGGCCGCAATAATTGTGCGTGTTATTTTGTTCTTGAGCTCTCTCGGCGTGTCTCCAAACGGCTTCAGCGTTTCTGACTGCTTGGCTACGCACTCCAGATACTCCTCTCCTATAATGTACTGAGGGTTTAAAGCTTTAAAGAGTCTTTCCAGCAGACGGGCCCAGAATTCATTCAGTGCCTCCTCGAGATTGACGTTGGACCCTCGGTAGTAGCGCCGAAGGTCTGAATACAGATCCTGAAACACCTTTGCGATTTGGGAGAAAAGTGGTCCAAACCCAGTCTGGAAAGAGGTTTGGAGCGATGTTTCAGAATGGTTCAACAGCTCCAAAAAATAATCTGGGAACACACAGACACACAAGAACATCATTAGACCAGCTATTCGAGTTTGGAAAGCTGAAATTACTCTGAAACAAGGCAAGTAGACAGTGCAATATAAAACTTAATATAAAAGAAATATATAATAATATATATCCATATATATATATATATCCATATATATATATATATATATATATATATATATATATATATATATATATATATACACACACACACCCAAAATATACAGTAAGATTACTCATAACAAATGAACAAGTGACTAATTGTGACTTAAAAATTGTGGTTTTAATGTATCTCACAATTCTGACTTTTTTCTTGCAGTTGGGAGTTTAACTTGCAATTATTATTTTTTTCTCTCTCAGAATTCCAAGAATAAAGTCTGAATTGTGAGATAAAAAGTTGCAATTACCTTTTTTATTTTATTTTTTGGAAAAAAAAGCTTCCTTACCAAACAACTCAAAATAGTAATTCTTTATAATTATATTAATAAATCTGATTTGGATCAGGCACTATATCTATGAAATAGAAAGGAAATGAACAAAAATCATTCTTTCAAGCTATTTATCCCCAACATAAAATCACAAGACTTGAACTGAAACAAATCTATAAATAAAATTTGCATCCTAGACAACAGTCAGTTGTCAATGAAAAGCAATGAGAGAAATATGAATGAGTGTGAGGTTGAGGTTGACTTCCACACACACATACACACACACAAATGCAAAGATTTCAGAGGAAAAGTCGATCAGTATGAATTGTGTTATGTAACACAGTGATATCATAAGCTCACAATAACCCAGTCACACATCAATCAGTCCCACATTACCCACGAGAGAGTGTTCAAGTACAGAAAGAAAGTGGATATAAGAGTGTATAAATTCAGCCATGGGTCTGTACATTTATAACACACGCACACACACACACACACACACACACACACACCAGAAGCACAACGAATCATAACAGTGAACACAAACCAGGTCAAAATTAATCTTTCTAAAACGTACACCACTTCTCCAAAACCAGAGATATTGCACCAATGGGATTATGTCTGTACTACTACACTCATGATGAAATACAGAGCAGTGTGCTGTAAATAAGACCTTTTTGTGTCCTACATCTGATTATGTTCACATTAATCATGCTTTTGAAATGGCCAAACAAATGAATCATAAAACATAATGCACACAGGCTCAATGAAGCATTTCAAAACATCTGTATTAAACGGATCACAGGTTATTTGGTTTTTCCAGCTGCAATTTTTGATGAAATGAACTGGACTCTAGTCTAATCACATTCATGTCCCCTTGCACTATGAGAATCGCACTTCCATTTTCTCTCTTCACGCTTCGATGGACACTTTTCTCACTTTTTTTATTTTAATAAAAGCCTCTCCAAAGCGTGTTACCACTGAAGCAGGTGAATCTGTCTTCACTCCAAATGCAGGTTTTTAGGTCTGTAAACGCCTGATTAGCAACATGACAGCCTGCAGAGCACAAATCTTACAATCGTATTTGTTCTTTTTGCACTATAAAAGGCATAACCAATAGTTTTGATCTCAAACTTATTTTTGAAAAAGAATGTATAAGATTAATTATACTGTAAACATAGATGAAGTTCAATGTTTCATTGTCCCTCCCACATTAATATGTTCGGTTAAATTAAAATGAAAATGTACCAGCATATGACTCATATCAATATTGATTATTTTAATGGGTGCCAGATTTTTTTAAAGGTTTAAAGGGAAGCATCATCAAAAATGTTTGAGAATCGCTGCATTAAATTGATCAAACGTGACATTAAAGACATTTGTAATGTTTTTTATAAAATATATGTATTTAAAATAAATGCTGTTCTTTTTAATTGTATATTCTGGTATAAACATTATATAGAGAGAGAGAGAGTTTTACATTTACAAACAGGTCAGAGTTTTACATTTTACACAAGATATTTGGAAGATTGTTGGTTTCTTCATTAGAGTCCTCCAAAAAAGAAAGAAATTCAGGTTTGGAACAACATGAATGTGCATAAATGATGATAGAATTTCTATTTTAGGATAAACTAAACCTTTAAGTATTTTTTGGGGTCAGTATATGAGGTGAGGAAACATCCAGACTTTGAATAAAGTGAAACTGATATCAAAAAGAAAAACGAAAGGCCATGAAAGGTAGATACCCAGTTCTTTATATTCCTGTCACACGCCTCTGACCCTCCACCCCCTCACTACACCCTTCTTTGCGCTCTCTCTCTCGTTCCCCCTCTCCTCCATCTATCTCTCTGACAGGCGCGCGGGCGTAATGATATCAGCGGCATCGTAACAGAACACGCCGGCCTGTTAATTTGCGGCCGAGTCCATGATATAGAGACAAGCAGCTGGGGACCACAGAGTGATGGAATGAGAAGAAAGAGAGAGAGGAAGGATGAAAGAAGAGAGGGATTTGAATGTGATTACTTGTAATTGTATTTGTGCATTCTTACAAAGTGCTGAATGACTGAATTAAAGGAGCACCAGCCCTCCCTCATTTTATTCAATATTTTATGTGAATGCATGCACACACAGACTTTTGAAGCTGTATTAGTGTGAGGACCTATCAAAGACGTCATATTTTCCAAACAACTTTTATGATATTTTGCTAGCCGATGACAGTTAAAGGCCAGTTCACACCAGGAACAATAACTATAACCACAACTATATTGGCTTCCAAACCAATGGACGATAACATTATGCTTATTATAAGTGGGTGCTCCAGTTTTGTCGCCTGCTGCTTTAAATGCTCAAGCTCTTTAAAGTTGGGTGGATTCTGCTTGACTGTCAATGATTTTATTGTTCAGCTTTTAGAAAAATTGTTCTGAAATTGATTCCATTGATATTTTTTCTGTGTGTTGTTATTGTTAGTTGTGGTGTGGTTCTCACAGAGAATTAGAATGATTATTAAAGCTTTATAGTTAAGAGTCCGAAATTCTCGTCTGAATTTTTAAACACGTTGTGTCAATCACGTTTACACGCTGCCTCTGAAACTTTCGTCCATCATAAAAAATTTGGATCAGGTTTGATTTTCTGCGTTTTCACATCCGTAGCAAGCATTTTGATAGGAAAGGATGATGAATGTGAAGAAAAAAAAAAAAATACATAAAATTTCAGACTCAGTGTGCAAGGACCTTTATAGTCAAGTATGATTGTTGGTGTAAATGGGCCTTCAACAAATAGGTCAAACAAAAATGAAAATTCTGTTATTATTTACTCATGTTGTTCCAACTCATTTACTCATGTTGTTCCAAACTTGTCTGAGTTTCTTTGCTCTTTGTGAATACACACACACGCACACAAAGACATATGAGATATTTGAAAGACATATGAATACAAAGAGCTGGTAACTAAACAGTTTCAGTTCCCATTAACTTCCATTGTATTGACAAAAATGCAGTGAAAGTCAAAGGGAACCGAAATGGTTTTAGTTTAAAGCATATGGACAATTTATGAGCTTTTTAAACAGAGAGAACAACTTCAAAATGTCAATTTGAATTTGTGAAGACATTCTCATGAAATTTGACCTTCACAAGTATAACAAATCCATACACACATTTGTTTTTATCTTCATAGGGACTTTCCATTGTCTTCTGTTATGTTTATACTGAGAATGATATTGTGTAACGCTTATCACCACATTTAACGCTCACACAGACCTTTTAGCATTTTCATTAAAAAAAAAAAAAAATATATATATATATATATATATATATATATGCTTATTAATATGTTTATACAGTTTCCTTTTAAATACAGTATAACTGAGTTGTTTATATATATATATATATATATATATATATTTTTTTTTTTTTTTTTTTTTACTATTGCTGCAAACAAATTTGGTAAAAAAAAAACTTTAAAAAAAAACTAAGCTGTCACATGTTCAGGTTAGCATATATAAGATAAGATAGTTAAACAGTAAATATGGACAAATGCAAAGTTAAGATGCACACAAAGTTAAATACAATTACATTACATTAATCTTTAACCCCAAGGCATTATTAGGCCTAGTTTTTATTTTATTCTGTTTTGTTTTGTTTTGTTTTGTTTTGCCAGAACAGGGCTCTATTCTGTAAAGCTTAATTGACAGACTGTAACAATGTAATTTGAATGCACTTAACAAATGAGGTTAACTAATTATTGTTTGGATGATTAAGGACACACACAGCATCTAAAAGCATATAAAATAGAATAGAACCAAATCACAGACCTAGAATGATGCAAACAGGAATGGAATGGAACAGAACGGAACAGAATAGAATAGAATAGAAATATGAATTTAAATAAACTACCTTTTTAGACTTTTGGCCCTCACACAACAAAACAAGCATGCACAAACACACTTTTAGCTCTTGTCCTATGACAGGCTGAGGGGTTGGTCACCTAAGCTGAAGAGGTCTGATAAGGACTTGAACCCATGTGCGGCCAATCAGAGATGCAGCCTCCACCTGCAGGTCTGTCTACACCTCACATCAGAGATCATGCATTTGGAAAGTACATGAGCTTTATAGAGGAGCTCTATAAACCACGCGTGCTCTACTTCTGAGGAGCTCATAAACTCTGCAGCTCTGTCTGAAGACTCTTAAATCAAACAGTGCACCAGCTGTGGCCTGAATCTCCTCCTGATACCATGCATGTCAACTGCACAACTCGAGTCTCCACAGGTGCACGCACAGGTGGGTCTACATGTCAATGTGGCCTATGATACAATACACTAAAATGTTCACTATGACTCTCAAAAGTTTTGGTCAGTAAGATTTTTTTTTTTATTATTTATTTACAATTTTATTCAGCAAGGATGCATTAAATTGATCTAAGGTGACATTAAGGACTTAAGAAGAAAATAATCAATGCATTTTTAAGGAAGTAATTTTATCTTATATTTAAGCCCACCGGCAACTATAGTTGCCGCAGTTGATAGTTGTCATTTTCCTTTTGTAAGTATTTTTCTAGATGTTATCCATGTTTGATATCTCGATGACATGCAAGCTAACAACCAAATAAAGGACTTCAACGGAAAAAAAAGGTATTCACTTCCTTCCTGTCACATGAGGCTGTCAACTTCCTACTCCTATTTTCAGGAAGCATGGAAAAGGCAAAACCTCCCAAAGAAAGGTCATTTTCATGTTACTAAGAAGTATTTTTTGTTGCCATATATACATCTACATAATCATGAAGGTCTCTAGGATCATCCAAACAAAACAAATCTTACAAGAGATCTATAGTTTTTTGTATACTTAGTCAAAAGTCCAAGCGGCAACTATAGTTGCCGGTGGGCAAATGACTTGTAAGTACATATAACATATATTATGGGGAAATGAGGGTATACTGTTGCTAGCATCATGCTACTCATGTTACCTTCTTGTTAAAAACAGCTTGTTAGCATCATACTAGCAACATGGTAATCGTGCTAACTTAATGCTAACATGTTAATCATGTTAGTATGTTGCTAGCATCATGCTAATCACATTAACAGCTTGTTTAAAACATGTTAACATCATGCTAGCAACATGCTAATCATGGTAATTTTGTTTTAACATTTGTGTTAACATGTTGTTAGCATATTGCTAACACAATTAACATGTTGTTAGCATGTTGTTAACATGATGCTAACACGATTAAAGTTACTATTAGTGCCTAGTGCCGAGTTTTCCCATGGCAAGCACCACTCACATTTTCTTCAGAAAATATACAGTGCCCTCCACTGATAATGGCACCCTTGGTAAATATGAGCAAAGGCGGCTGTGAAAAAAAAATCAGCATCGTTTATGCTTTTGATCTTTCATTCAAAAAATTCACAAAAACAATTGAAGTAAAAAAATTGCAAGTGGGGAGAAGATCTCATGATGAAATAAAGGTTTTTTTTCTCCAATGCATGTTGGCCACAAATATTGGCACCCCTAGAAATTCTTATGAGTAAAATTTATCTGAAAATACATTTTTTAGCACACCCGGGTGACTAGGAGCATGATATTGTCCAGCCATGACTTCCTGTTCCACAGGATTATAAATGCCAACTGATATAAAAAAAAAAAAAAAAAAAAAAAAAAAAAATATATATATATATATATATATATATATATATATATATATATATATATATATATATATATAAATAAATCTAAACTTGTCTGAGTTTCTTTGAAACCCACTTTCAGTTGTTTTACTTCAGTGATAGGTTAGAATTTCGTGAACTTTTTGAATGAAAGATCAAAGATCAAAAGGATAAACATTGCAGATTTATTTTAACAGCCATCATTACTTATATTTACCAAGGGTGCCAATATTTTTGGAGGGCACTGTACATATTTTTTTTTTTTAATTTTTATTTAAACTTATTTAAACATTTAACTTTTTGATACACAATGCCCTGTTGGGGCAACTTAATGGCTGCACTTTGTTCTGCACTATGTTCACCATGACAAATGGATTTGTTGTTTGTTGTGTATTCATATTCAAGAGATTATAAGCTAGATGCAGCTTTTTTGGGTTTGCATCGAATGTTCTTCGACTTTTATACATAATAAATTTGCTCATGAATAAAGATTGATCTGTTGAAAGCAGTTATTTTGAGTTAGATGCCAAATGTTCTCCTCCTATTCAAATTTGACATTGAAGTGGTACATACAACATATTTGCCCACCGACAACTATAGTTGCCGCACATTCAAATGCGATTTTCAAGAAAAAAAAAAAAAAAAACCTGTGGAAAATAAATGCAGAACATGTTCACATAGGACACTATTAACACGACTATATGCATGAAACCATTCAGAAAAAATTGGGCACAAATGGGTTAAATTAAGAAAATAATTGTAAATAATGTTAAAAAAATCTGGAAAAAAATATTACAGATATTCATTCATGCAAAAAGGGTATAGAGGGTTGGTGTACATAAAAAAAAGACTTATTTTAGTATTTTATGTTTCAATCAACAGAAAGACTATTCATGTTGGCACACACAAAAAAAAAAAAAAAAACATACACAGCACTCTGAAAAATGACCCAGTAGAAACAAGAGTGAAAACAGAATCATAACATGAAAATTGCAGTCACTGTTCCTCCTAAAACTCTGCTAGTGTGTGTGAGGGAGAGAGAGACAGAGAGAAATGTCTCTGGGATCATAGGTCTGTGTCAGCGCAGGTCTTCCTCAACGTGATTTGCATGTCAACATGAAACGACCAATACGGACACGCGACAGAGCAGCTGTCCTTGTCGCAGATGACATCATCGGAGGTGACCTCAAAGAGGAAATTTGATGTAAGTGAAAATATTATTTCAATATATCAACACTTGAATTGCTCAGCTGCTATTCAATCTCAAAATCAGGACTATAATAAATGCATTCAGCTAAAAAAAATATTGCCAATTAATCTGCAGTAATTTAGATAAAAGCACTTGTAAACTTCATAAATTGAACAATATGATCTGATAAAACAGATTTATTATCTTCTATGCTGCGGTTTGATTAAATCTGTTGTCTTTAACACAGACACCTAAATCTTCTGGTCTGCAACTTGAATTTGATTGTCTCTTGAAAGTACTTTTCTATCAATTCTGTTTAGCTTTATATCTAAATGTGGCCAGATGCTTTCTGTTTGTGTGTGTGTGTGTGTGTGTGTGTGTGTGTGTGTGTGTGATTCGTTCAGAAATTATCCCCTACAGCGAAAGGCCGCTCCTTATGAATTCCTAAACACTGAGAATATCCTCACCCTTACAGAGAATCCAGTTCCCAACACACACACACACAGACTCAGACACACACACACACGCACACACACAAACAAACACATCAACAGCCATACTTAACCTTCTAAAACAGACACATAACAGCTCTTTATGCTCTAGTATAGTTTTAGCTGTGATTCTAGGAGGACAAAACTTTCCTAGAGACAAACCTTTCAACACATAGAACATAAATCCAAATCAAAGACTCACCTGATGACAGAAACAACTACACTGACTGTCAAAGAGGAGGAGGAGGAGTGTACAAGATTACATGATTGAACATACGAGGATGACAGACAGACAGACAGACAGACAGACAGATAGATAGACAGACAGACAGACAGATAGATAGATAGATAGACAGATAGATAGATAGATAGAACAACAGAGATGGATGGATGGATGGATGGATGGATGGATGGATGGATGGATGGATGGATGGAACAACAGAGAGACAGAATAATGGATGGATGGATAGACAGTAGACAAACAGAAGAATAGATAGAACAACAGAGAGACAGAATGATGGATGGATAGGCAGAGAGAAGAATAGATATAACAACAGAACGACAGAACAATGGATGGATGGATAGACAGATAGAAGAATAGATAGAACAACAGAGAGAGAACGAGGTATGGATGGATGGATGGATAGAAGAATAGCTAGAACAACAGAATGACAGAACAATGGATGGATGGATAGACAGATAGAAGAATAGATGGAACAACAGAGAAACAGAACGATGGATGGAAGGATGGATGGATGGATGGAACAATAGATAAAACAACATCGAAACAGAACGATGGATGGGTGGATAGACAGATAGAAGAACAGATAGAACAACATAAAAACAGAACGATGGATGGGTGGATAGACAAATAGAAGAATAGATAGAACAATAAAGAGAGAGCAATGGATGGATGGATGGATGATAGACAGAAGGATAGATAGAACAACAGAGAGACAGAACAATGGATGGATGGATGGATGGATGGATGGATGGATGGATGGATGGATGGATGGTTGGATGGTTGGATGGATGGTTGGATTGATGGATAGACAGAAGGATAGACAGAACAACAGAGAGACAGAACAATGGATGGATAGACAGACATATAAAAGGATAGATCAAACAATAGAGAGAGAACAATTGATGGATGATGGATGGATGGACAGAATATACTCAAGAGATTACAATCTCATCTACATGACTCTTCGCTGCCAATTTCCTCTTCTAAATTCTTTTATTATGAAGCTATTAAACTGACACCAGAAAAAATGTGAGAGATAGAATGAAAGAGAACCTGAAATCAATGTAGAAATGACAACAGCATCTGAGATTTATGATTTAAAAGTCTTAGCCCCAATTTGCGTAAATTGATCTCTTTTCCAGACAGTAAGGGATGAGAACTGGAAACAAATGTCCATGTCTATGACAGCTCATATGGTTCAGAGAGCCTGTTTTATTATGTTTGCACAAAATCTTGTAACATATTGCATTGTTAATGCCTTTAGTCTTTCAAATCTTACATAAATAGCTGCACACACACACAACCTCAGACACATAAATACAGAAACACACACACACCCTGGGTATAATCCACCATAGCTGCTTACTGTGCCAAGCATAATTCATGCTGGGAAACACACACTGACCAGATCTCCTCCCTGTGCCACAGCACTTGGGAAATAATCACAGTTCAAGCATTCTCACCACAAACACACCACATTATGTGTGTGTGAGAGAGTGTGTTTGTACACACATACACACACTCAGGACTCCTGGAGGTGAGCTGGCACAGACATGCTTTAAAACCCTAAATTGGCACTTATGAACTCCAGAACGACAGAGACACTGACTTTTTTCAACTTTAAGTAGCAAAGTCACCATCTGTACAAAAACCCAGTAATAGAGAGAAATTTCATCAGTTTGTAATCTTCGAATTCAACAATGATTCTAGACTTTATAAAAGCTTTGAAAATTGCTACATATTCTGCCTGTCCTCCAGTCTACTCTTCATAGTATTATAAAATGCTTTGCTTGCTCAGGAATAAAATAATTAAACAGCTATATTTGGCCAAGCTCATGATTAGGGGTGCAAAGACTCCCCTTCGTAAGCAAGCATAATTTTAATCTTTGATTTTGATTATACCACTCAATATCAAGAACTGTCCCGATCGTATTTCAAACAAACAAACAGACAAACAATATTAATAATAATTATTAATAAAGTCAATGATAATATCAACAATATTATTATTATTATTATTATTAAAGATATAATAATATATATAATATAAAATATTTATTGATTTATGCATACCACAATACTGTAGTATTATGCCTTTGATTGTATTTTCATTCTTTTTTATTAATATTATTTAAATTTGTATTATTTTAATTATATTTATTATTAAAGAAAACACAAATATTTACTGATTTATGTACACCACAATACTGTAGTATTATTGTAATGCCTTTGATTGTATTATCATTATTTTTCATTAATATTATTTAAAAAAAATTAATTTCATTTTTTCATGCAAAAAAAAAAAAAAACTTTTTTTTTTTTAAAGACTCACCCATCCGGCAAAACATGCACATTTATTGCATTTAATTGTGTAAAGCATGATTTGAAGTCACTGAGAAGTTGTTTGTTCCTAACAGACAGAACTAATCAAAACAAATCACACCCACACACACCAATCTACACAAAAAGCAAAAACACTGATTAAAACGCCTACACAGAGTGAGAGAAAGATAAGATTATAAAGCCAGAGAAAGACAGAGAGAGAAAATTATCTACACACATATATATATATATATATATATATATATATATATATACACATTATTGTAAAACAAGTGAAAGTGTGACGCTGTCAAAACATTTACTTGTAGGGCTCGATCTCTGCCTCTCCACACAGGTAAAGGATGTGAATAACATTCACACTTACAGGCTTGAGTGTGAGTGAGAAATCCACACTGCTACTATACACACACACACACACACACACACACACACACACATACAGGGAGACCATCTGTCTAATGTCGTTAGGAGGTTTTATCAGCGGCGCTCTAAGATATCAAGCACAGGTCTGTTTGGACAAACAAACCATCAGTTTCTCAACAAGCTTTAGTCCAGCGGATCCATTCTTCTCACCATCATGAACTGCATGATGGAAAGAGCCCGTGTTGTGTCATGTGATGTGTAACTCACCGTCAAAACTCTTGAACTGGCCGTTGAGAGCGACCTGTAAGGTGCGTCCAGACTCCTTCACCTGAGTCTCAAACTCTCGCCGGCTCAGGTTCAGAAGGTTCTCCTCCATCCCAGACGTGCAGCAGGTGTAACCCTGAGAACAAACCCGCAGGTGCTCACCTGAGACAGAGAGAGACAATTAACAGTGTTAACATGACTGTCAATAGAAATGCATTTAGCTATCCATGATCTCCATCCAGCCATTCATTCATCCATCTATATAGCCCATAATATATTCAAAAGTTTGGGGTTGGTGCCTCTTATGCTCACCGAAGCTGCATTTATTTGATCAAAATACAGTAAAAACAGCAATATTGTGAAATATTATTACAATTTAAAATAACTGTTTTCTATTTTAATATGTTGTAAAATATACAAAAAATATAACTGAATTTTCAGCATCATTACTCCAGTCTTCAGTGTCATGTGATCCCTCAGAAAACATTCTAATATGCTGATTTGATGCTCAGAAAACATTTCTTATTATCAATAGCTAGCCTATGTTTCCAACATTTTAATGCACATTTTGAAGTATCGCATGAGAAACGAGTGTTGGAAATGCCAAATTTTGAATAAAAATCCCTTAATTCACAAAAAAAGTTTGGTAACACTTTATTTTAGGGTCTCTTAACTAGTTGCTTATTAGCCACCGTACTTGACAATACGTCACGACTTTCACTTTCACTTTACTCTACTTCCCTAATCCTACCCAATACCTAAACTTAACGACTACTTTACTAACTATTAATAAGCAGCAAATTAGGAATTTATTGAGGGAAAAGTCGTAGGTAATAGTGAATAAGTGTTCCCTATTCTAAAGTGTTACCAAAGGTTTTTACACTCGCTTGAGGTGGTTTTGACTTGTGCGAAAAAGGGTTAATGTGAATAAAGGGAGATGGAAATGCATTTTGAGAATAAATTCCTCCAAGCGCATCAAAAAAGTCATATGACTTTGCGCTATGGGACGGCAAAACCTGACTAACCAGCGGACCGATCTCATTCCAGACACTTTAACATTATAAATACACAGTTTGAACATTAACATTGCACAGTGCTTACAAACAGGTAAATAAAAAGCTTAAATAATTAAAATTGTGTTGTACCTAAAAATTTAATAAAAACTGTACTGTACTTAAATATAAAAAACAACTTTACTCAAATAAAGATTAAATTAAAATGTATTGCTTTAACATTAATTTATGTTTAATTTTGTGATTCCTCTGCGTACCACTAGAAGGAGCCTGAGAACCACTGTTTTATGCGATATTCCAATTTTGTGCATAAGTTAAATTCACATCTTTGGATGGAAACCCAGCTAATGTTGAAAAAAGTTGTGCTGCTTAACATTTTTGTGGAAACTGAACTCAAAAAAAAAAAACCTGTAAAAAATGCATAATGTAATGTACTGTACTAATTTGAATTTTTTTTAATTGTTTTTTTTTTTTTTTGAATTTTGCAGGTTTATTTCTTACAGTGTCATATGTTTTTCGTTGATGTTTCTTTTTCCCAGATTTACTGATGAATAGAAAGTTGAAAATAAAAACATTTATTTTAACTACATTTTTTTCTTTACTGTCACTGTTGATCGATTTAAGGCATCCATGCTGAATAAAATTATACATTTGTTAAAAAAAAAAAAAATCTTACAACTTAAAAAAAAAAAAAAGTTTTGAACGGTGGTGTATTTTCACACACTTTTGCTATATTTCATTCATCCATCCAACTCAACTTCAAATTATGAAGTCCTTCATAAATTAATTAATTTATTCATCAATCAACCATCCATCAGTTCCTTTATTACATTCATTCTCTGCTACATCTCTTTTTATTTTTGCTTGTTGCTCCAAGAATGAGAAAGGAACAGCGTAAGGAAGAAAGAAAGAAAGAAAGAAAGAAAGAAAGAAGCACAAAAGTGTATAATAGGCTTACACTGGTTTACTGCAGTGATCTGTGGACTGTAATTACACACGGATCTCTGAACTGATCTGAGCACAGACACATGCTCTCTGAAGCAGTATTAGTCTGCACACTCACTCACACACACACACACTCACACACACACACACACACACACACACACACACACACACACACACAAACACACACACACACGTTTCGCTATCCTTGTGGGGATTTCCATAGGCATAATGGTTTTTCTACTGTACAGACCGTATATTCTATTGCCCTACACCAACCCTACACCTAAACTTAGCCCTCACAGGAGACTTTCTGCATTTTTACTTTCTCAAAAAAACTCATTCTGTATGATTTATAAGCTTTTGTACCCCTGGGGACTTCAGTTTAGGTCCCCACCGTGACACGAGTCCCCATGAGTCTGTGTGTATTCAGGTTTAAGTCCCCACCAGAATATATAAACCAAACCACATATATATACACACGATTGTGTTTTGTGCTGTTTTAGAAGGCAGCAGCAGATGGTGGTATACAGACATATATATATATATATATATATATATATATATATATAAGAGTAAGTATTTTCATAGTAAATATTATCAGTCTGTATATTACAAATAATACATCTTATAAGAAATAAAAATGTGTATCAAGATATAAATCAACCCCCAGCGTTGAAGCTCTGAATGTGTCAGCTTTGTGACTGACAGCTGAACATCACAGCACAGTTACATAAGAGAGTACAAACGATTTTTATGACAAGAGGGATGGAGGGGGAGGGGGATAAATAGTAATAGAAAATTTCCACCCAATCGACTGCTGTTCAGCCTTGTGTTTGGACAAATATCCTATAGAAGTGATGACGCAGTCAATCGATATTAAAACTCTGTAAAACAATGTCCATTCCAGCTCATTGCAGCTCAGTAGTGTACAAAGAAATCAGTGCTAAATAAAAACAGTAATTTAATAATAATAATAATAATAATAATAATAATAATAATAATAATAATAATAATAATCCTTGTATCAATTTTTAAAAATGGTTTCTACTTTATTTATATTTCCAATTTTATTTTGTACTATTATTTATAACAATAACAATATTATAAAACATTAAGTATTATTATTTTGCTCTTTTTAATGATAAATAATACATTATTGAAAAATAAATTATTATTATTATTGCCTCTCTGGTTAAATGAATAGTTCACAAGCAATATTATAGATAGATGACTCATATTTAAGCAATAAACAATGGTTTGAAGTTAAAAATGTCTTGATGGATTTGTTGCAGCTTTTCACTTCACAAGACATTAATTGATGGACTGGAGCACTTGTGGATTATTGTGATGTTTGTATTAGCTGTTTGGACTCTCATTCTGACGGCACCCATTCACTGCAAAGGATTCATTCGATCCATTCCGATGAAGAAACAAACTCTTTCTACATCTTGAATGGCCTGAGAGTGAGTAAATTTTCAGCAAATTTTCATTTTTGTGTGAACTATTCCTTTAAGCTCTAATGGATCATCCAAATGGTTGTGCCTACAAACCTTTCTGTTCTTTTAAAACATTTTAGCAATTAGCAAACGCTATCTTGGTCCATAGAGATGTGTGTATTTGTGTGTTAGTGTGTGTATCTTGTGTGGTTTGTCAGGATGGTGTCTACCTGTGACTTGTGTGTGCGCACACGTGTGTTTGTCAGCATGTGAGAGTACACACTGTCAGAGACTGGATTCTTTTTCTAAAGAGCTGGGCTGTCAGCCATTTCTATCCTGAGCCTTTTCTCCAGTCCAAGGACAGAGGAAGAGAGTGAAAGAGAAAGACTCTAGCAGCACAGTTCATTTTCCACTATCACATATAAAAGCACACTGCAAACAGATGAAATTTTAATGCAGGTCTTTTCAGAGCTTAATGTTACTGCTCAAGAAGGTTTACAGGCACTTGAACACTTGATGAAACCCACACAACCAATGTGTTTGGCCTCTAACATCACAGAAAATTGTTTGCCACCTCTGCAACAGTGTATTTTCCTGTGTGTAGATATAAACCTGGTGAAATAGGCTGTTAAATAAAATGTTAAAGGGAAATGATAATGATAAAGCTCAATAAATCTTGAGTTTGTAGTGCATAAATTATTTATCAATTTATAAAAGCAACATTCAATATTTAATTAAGAATTAAGGGGGGGGGAATGGGGATTAATATGGAAGGGAAGGGATTCATTGTGATTTATTTTGTGAGGCTGTGGACTGACTCACTGTAGCTTCAGCAGTCAGAAAGAGCATTTAGATTATAATTTATTTCACACAGTTGCATAAAATAAAATAAAATAAAATTCAGATTCAAAATGACTATGTCAAGAACAATGTTTCAGATTCTCATTTATTTCACAAAATGGCAAAATAAATAATAAAATAAAATGAGATTAAAAATAGCATTCTGTCAAGAGAAAATGCTAATTCACACAGTAACAAAATGAAATAAGAATAAATAAATAAAATTCAGGTTCAAAATGACATTATGCCATTTATTTCACAGTATGGAAAAAGTTGGAAATAAAATAATGCTGAAAAAAAATTATAAAAATAAAAATTTAATTAATTTAAATTTAAAAAAATACATAAAATAATAAATACATAAATAATGATGATTCTGATTGCCATTTATTTCACACCATGGAAAAAGTTGAAAATAAAATAAAATAAAATAAAATAAAATAAAAAAATGGGCATTCCAATCATAAGAAAATTGTAGGAAAAAATTTATTTATCTTAATTAAATATTGAATGTTGCTTTTATAAATTGATAAATAATTTATGCACTACAAACTCAAGATTTATTGAGCTTTATCATTATCATTTCCCTTTAACATTTTATTTAACAGCCTATTTCACCAGGTTTATATCTACACACAGGAAAATACACTGTTGCAGAGGTGGCAAACAATTTTCTGTGATCTTTTGGCAGTTAGTATTCAGTGTTTTGGCCACAGCAGCCCCTGTTCGATTCGGACTCATGGTGTGCTTGCTAAATTACCCCTCAGAGATCAATAAAGCACATCTCTCAGTAAAGTGAGCTGGGCTGGAGTTCTATTCCGCCTCAGTAAATTAGAGTTAATATAAAATAAATTACTCTGTAGGTAAAACTGGAAACATATAAACATCTTGTAAACATCTTCTGGTTTCTGCCTAGTGCAAACTAAAATAAGAGAGAGAGACCTTATGCGACCCCTAATAAAAGCATTTAAAACGGTGAGCAAAGCCGGTGGTGTTTTTCTCCTCTAAGGTCTCTCATGGCCCACTAACACACACACATAGTGAGACTGGAGATTGAAGAAAGACCAATTCACAGACCATTAACTTATCAGAGAACTCTAGGGAGGAAAACTTCTATTAGAATCCAATTAGACCACAGAATGAGAATCCAAAAAACCCTCTAACTGTGTTTGTGGGGTGTGAGTGTGTGTGAAAGAGAGAGAGAGAGACTAAAAGAAATGAGTGAGTTAATTTTACTAGGAAGAGGAAGGAAATGTCCACTTTAATCTGTTCACCTCAAAAGCAGTTACACAGATAAAACATCAAATTAAACACACAAAGCCTGCAGACTGTATGAGCAGCAGTAACTATATAGCATCACCACATTCAAGAGGAAGTGATTATGGATATCTGTCTTAAAGAAAACCCTCAGAGGAGGACATTTATGTACATTCCCTATGTACATTTGCTCCATGCCTTTTTGTCATGTGAATGTACGCCGTCTTTCAAAAGTTTTCAGTTGGTAAGATTTCTAAAGGTTTTTGGAGTCTCTTATGCTCATCAAGGCTAAATTAATTTAATTTTGTGAAATATTACAATTTAAAATGATTGTTTTCTATTTAAATATTTCAAAATGTAATTTATTCCTGATGGCAAAGCTGAATTTTCAGCATCACTACTCCAATGTCACATGATTCTTCAGAAATCATTCACATATGTTGATTTGAAGTTTAAGAAATGTTTATTATTATCAATATTGAAAACAGTTTTTGCTGCTTAATATAGAAAAAAGCAGGAATTGTCCACTTTGCTGTTTCTAAATGTAAAGTGGGTTGTTTTCAATCTATAAGGAAGACATTTTAGCAATTATTTTAATTTCAGCCCATTGTTTAGCTGAGATTGCAGGAGCATCATGATTAATGATAAGGTCAATGCATGCAAGAGAAAAAGTCTCTAGCATGTCTAAGTTTGAAAATGTCTCAGATACAGTACACACACAGAGAATGAGTACAGAAGCAGGGACACTTTATCTGAGTGATTTGAAATGAAACATTTAACACGCTAGCTCTTCACCATCCAATCAATACAACACAAGAGCCCTCATACCAAAACACAATCGCGTTTCAGAGGTATCTGATAAATGAGTTTGCCAGAGGCATGCATTTCTCCTAATGATCCAAAACAAATAGCTACAAATGTGAAGCTGCGTGTCTTGCATTAACAAGGGCATTTTAAGTCTGGGAAAAATGGGAAGCATCCTCTGATAGCATCACTCATTCATATACACACACATCCTACAGAACCTAACTACCTACTGCACAGAAGTGTTCTGGCTGTACCACGGTAAAATTGTAATTGCAGTAATATACTGTCATTCAAAAGTTTGGGGTTGGTAAGATTTTTCAAAGTGTTTTTGAAAGAAGTCTCTTATTTGATACAGTAAAAACAGAAATATTGTAAAATATTATTACAATTTAAAATAACTATTTTTTTTATTGTAATCTATTTTAAAATGTCATTAATTCCTGGGATGCAACACTGAATTTTCAGCAGTCTTCAGTGTCACGTGATCCTTCAGAAATCATTCTAATTCTGATGTAGTGCTCAAGAAACATTCCTTGTTATTATCAATGGTGAAAACAGTTCTGCTGCTTAATATAGCTTAATAAAATTTGAGAAATTTGTGGAAATGATGATGCATTTTTTTTCAGGATCCTTTGATGAATAAAAAAAAAAAAAAGATAATCTATTTGAATCTGAAATGTTGTAATATCTCACTTTTGATCAATTTAATGCATCCTTGCTGAGTAAAAATATCAATTTCAACCTCAGACTGTCATATGGTGCATTATATTGTTTTAAATGGCTGTCAATGCACTGTACAAAAATGCCTTTTTGGTCCCAGAATGATGTAGTTACAACTTCTACCAGCAGGGGCTAACTGGATTATGCTAACCACACCTGTTCTCCCATCTCACAATCTTATTAGAGCTAAACTCAGTAATATATGCACATCAGAGTATTTTGGCTTTAATAATGTCGCTCGCAACAGATGAGAGGAAGTTGAGATATCATACGATAGGAAGTTGAGAGATGTGACCCATTCTAGTGAGATGCACTGTTAAATAAAAGCCAGACAGAAATCCCACCCACACACTGTTCCTGTCACACACACACACAAACACACACAGAGAGAGAGAGAGAGAGAGAGAGAGAGAGAGAGAGAGAGAGAGAGAGAAAGAGAGAGAGAGGAACATGATGGATTACAGCACGTTTTAGAAATGAAGCCTGAACAGATACACACACACACTGGCATTCAGTATCAGTGAGCTGTATAGCATTGTGGGCAAAGAGAGAGGACAGATGATCTGGTGTGTAAAACCAAACACAGGATTATCACTGTAACATTTTCCTGTCTGCCGCTGGATCACAGCCTTCGTCTCTCTGTGATTATTCCCTACAAATTCAACTAACAGACTTACAGCATTTTTGAATGAATTTTTGCGCACATCTGCATTGTTTTAGAAGCGAATTCACAAAATACACAATGCAAATAGAGTACGGAGAGACCGATGCAAACAAACCCACCAAATTACTGCTTGACCATGCATACGAATATAACAGTCTGTTATATCATTTGGTTATAATTTGATGAATTACCACTCCCATGAGCAGTAGAAAATGTACACAAACATCCAAAATGCAAGCTTTCTTTTGACCGAAATGTCACAAAATATATATAAGTAACGCAAGTTATGTAATCAGATTACTTTTTTCAAGTAACTAGTAAAGTAACGTTACGTTTTAATTTACAAGAAAATATCTTTTTCAAATAAGCAACGGCAGTTACTTTTTTCCCATTTATTGACTGACGGCTGTATGAGCTACACCCTCTACTGTACATATGATAATTTACACACTGTAAAAAATAAAAAAATAAAAATTGTAGGAGATTTTTGAGTTTTCTTAACTTTTTGTTGTATAAACTGAAAACAACAAGTTGAGAAAACTCAAAAATCTGCTGAAGCTGGTTGCCTTAAACTTTTAAGTTTTCTCAACTTTTTTATTTTTTACAGTGCATTTCATTCAGCCTGAGATGTATTCATTTCACATTTCACATGAGATGTATTCATTTCACATTTTTATGTGAGAAAGGGCCAAAAATATATATTTTTTTATATTAAAAACAAACAAGCAAGCCTTGCCCAGATGAGAAAAAGTAACGCAATGCATTACTTTCCATAAAAGGTAACGCAATTAGTCACTTTTTTGTAAAGCATTACTTTTAAAAGTAACTTTTAGTTTTACACAGAAATCAATCACAATGACTTAATTTGAATAAATAAATAGATTTATATGAAAAAAAATGGGGGGAAAAATCCATACAACAAAATGTGATGAACTGTCCTTATTCTCCTTAAATCAAACATGGCACTGTTCGTGGTGTCAGTGATGGATATGAAACATCAGTGATACATAATATTTCATGTCACTGACATCCAACCTGTGCAAGAGCCATTCATTCAAGAGTTAGAGGATTGGAACATTTTCCGTTTAGTGTCAAAAACCTCTTTCCCTGCACTTTTTCCTGTTTCAGCTCAGTACAAAACAGCATACACGTCACTGACAGCAGGCCCTGTTAAACAGACAGGTAACGCTGAGATGACATTCAGATCATCAAGTTTTGCCGAGAGGAATCTGGATTTCCGATCCACCCGCCTGCATCTGTCTCCCCTGTCTAGAATCACAAGCAAAAATCACTTCAGCTGAGCTGACTGGACAGTTTTTCACATGCAGCCTCATCTGCAGGGATTTATCAGCGTAAATGAGGGACCTGAGAAACGAACCGAACACAAAATATGGTAAGTTGAGAAAACGAGGGGGGAAAACACTGTCAGATGTTGCATAATTCAACACTGAATGATGATGCGAGAGTCATTCATTTATGAATTTTCCTAGAGAAATAATTGAGGGATTTTCTCAAAAAAATATCTCTTTGCAGTTGCTTGGAAATTCAGTATTATAGCCAAAAATATGAAATATCTACAGTGTCTGAGACTATGGCTTCATTACTCAGCATGAGTAAACGAATGACAGTAAAGCTAGCTTGCCTTGCAGTTAGTCATTCAGGATCAGCTTTAAAAGAAAAAAAAAAAAGTCTTGTAAATGATCTTTAACTTATTTTTTAGAACATCACCTAGATGTTCCGATTTACCCTCAAAAAATAAAAAATAAAAAATAAATTATATATACACACACACATACATTACATATATATATTATAATATACACATACAGGTGCATCTCGATAAATTAGAATATTGTGGAAAAGTTCATTTATTTCAGTAATACAACTCAAATTGTGAAACTCGTGTATTAAATAAATTCAGTGCACACAGACTGAAGTAGTTTAAGTTTTTGGTTCTTTTAATTGTGATGATTTTGGCTCACATTTAACAAAAAACCCACCAATTTACTATCTCAACAAATTAGAATACTTCATAAGACCAATAAAAAAACATTTTTAGTGAATTGTTGGCCTTCTGGAAAGTATGTTCATTTACTGTATATGTACTCAATACTTGGCAGGGGCTCTTTTTGCTTTAATTACTGCCTCAATTCGGCGTGGCATGGAGGTGATCAGTTTGTGGCACTGCTGAGGTGGTATGGAAGCCCAGGTTTCTTTGACAGTGGCCTTCAGCTCATCTGCATTTTTTGGTCTCTTGTTTCTCATTTTCCTCTTGACAATACCCCATAGATTCTCTATGGGGTTCAGGTCTGGTGAGTTTGCTGGCCAGTCAAGCACACCAACACCATGGTCATTTAACCAACTTTTGGTGCTTTTGGCAGTGTGGGCAGGTGCCAAATCCTGCTGGAAAATGAAATCAGCATCTTTAAAAAGCTGGTCAGCAGAAGGAAGCATGAAGTGCTCCAAAATTTCTGGTAAACGGGTGCAGTGACTTTGGTTTTCAAAAAACACAATGGACCAACACCAGCAGATGACATTGCACCCCAAATCATCACAGACTGTGGACCACTGGGCAACAGTCCAGCTCTTCTCCTCCTTAGCCCAGGTAAGACGCCTCTGACGTTGTCTGTGGTTCAGGAGTGGCTTAACAAGAGGAATACGACAACTGTAGCCAAATTCCTTGACACATCTGTGTGTGGTGGCTCTTGATGCACACTTTTTCCTTCCACTCAACTTTCTGTTAACATGCTTGGATACAGCACTCTGTGAACAGCCAGCTTCTTTGGCAATGAATGTTTGTGGCTTACCCTCCTTGTGAAGGGTGTCAATGATTGTCTTCTGGACAACTGTCAGATCAGCAGTCTTCCCCATGATTGTGTAGCCTAGTGAACCAAACTGAGAGACCATTTTGAAGGCTCAGGAAACCTTTGCAGGTGTTTTGAGTTGATTAGCTGATTGGCATGTCACCATATTCTAATTTGTTGAGATAGTGAATTGGTGGGTTTTTGTGAAATGTGAGCCAAAATCATCACAATTAAAAGAACCAAAGACTTAAACTACTTCAGTCTGTGTGCATTGAATTTATTTAATACACGAGTTTCACAATTTGAGTTGAATTACTGAAATAAATGAACTTCTCCATGACATTTTAATTTATTGAGATGTACCTGTATATGCATATACATATTTAAATACATTTATTTATTGTATTTTATATATAGGGGAAAAAATATAATATATTAAATATATAATTTCATAAAATTCAACAAAAAATTATATATATATTGGTGCTGTCAAAAATAAAAGTTTTTGTTTACATAATATATGTGTGTGTACTGTGTATATTTATTATGTATATATAAATACACACACATACAGTATACATTTTGAACATATTTACATGTATTTACATGTATATATTTATATTCATGTAATTTATATTATATATAAATATATTTAATATACAAACATAAAATATTTTTCTGAAATATATACACACATGTATTTATGTATAAATTACATACAATTATGTAAAATACAATAAATAAATAAATAAATAATAAATACAATAAAATAATATATACATATATATTTTTTCTATATATATATATATATATATATATATGTGTGTGTGTGTGTGTGTGTGTGTGTGTGTGTGTATGTGTGTGTGTGTGTGTCCTTTTAATTTTATGTTTCTGCCAAAGGTACATGATTTCACTAACACACTTTGGTTTTTCCTCATATTATAGAGCACTGAGGCAAAGATGAATTCAGCTGTATTTGAACACTGTAAGTGTACCACCATATATGTTATCAGATGCCACTTTGGTTTATATCATGCTTACATCCACGTTTATAGCCACGTAAAGATATTTTAGAGAATAAAAGTATTTTCTGTGCTTACTTTATAGCAGATAGAGTCCTGAATGCTAACTACAAGGCAAGCTATCTTTCCAGTGGTAGGATATTAGTGCTGAAAGTGAGTGAGAGGCAGCTGGGCTCTGCTCCCTGTGGGAGAGTTCTTCAGGGACACTGACATGATCTAAATCAGAGTCTAATCCGCTCAGCTGTCAGCCTGACTGCCACCATGCAGGTGAGCACCAGCGCCCTACATCTGCACACTAACCTGCTTTTGAGTGCGTGTTGATTCACTTCTCATACCCATTGTACCACTTTCTGAATGAAGCACTGAGCCATAAACACATCGGATGAATTTTAATACAACTGGTGTGTCGAAAAAGGTTTACACAGCACAATTTTAGTGGCATGAAACATCATTTTCAGTATTTTCAGGTCTCTTGCTGATCTATCGTTGTGGTAAAGTTTTTAAACACTGAATAGACCTTAGTCAGGATACTGGCATATTTCATTTTTTAGGAGTGAAAATGAGGCTGTGAGGGATTGAAGTACAGTGTGTTCAATAGATTGTACTGTTGTTTAACAACATGCCAATTGTTCAGCTGAAGAAACATCTTTCGGAAAAATACCCTCAGTAGACAAAAACTCCATAAAACAGTTTTACAAGCTGTGGGTTGTATGAATTATGTGACGTTTATACAGTTTGTGCCATTGTAAAGACTCTAAGTCTATCCCTCACAGCCTCATTTTTTTTTTTTTAATGTTAAATTCAACATGCTGTCTAACCTGATTAAGGCATATAGGCACTGAGATATAAATAACATGTAAAACGTATGTAAATGATATGCAAATGAGGACAGTCATATGTTAGAGCGCACATGATTGCAATAAAATCATGCCAATTTCAGCATTTTTTGTGTCATTTACATTTTGTAACATTTTAAAAAGTTCACACTGAACTCTTTTACTCCCACTGAGCAAGAAAATCCTTGTTTTCATGACAAAGAGGTGAAGGGGTCATTTAGCGGCAGAAAAAATGAACAAGAGAAGACAGTCCTTGACCTGATCTACAGATGGGCTTTGGTTAATTCGTTCCTTCTGCTTCTGTTTTAACATTCATTATGGACACAGACTACTGGAAAAGTCAATCCCCTCTGTGTCTTTGTGTGTTTTGACAGCATGAGATATTTTGGACTTCTGTGATTTGGTGTGTGTGTGTCTGGGAGAGTCAGAACAGTCTGCTGTTTAGTGAACCTTGTTGCTGAGCTACAAAAGAAGAATTCATCAAGAACGAATGTAAATCGGGTAATGGTGCAAACACAATTCAAGAGAGACACCATGGACTATAAAGACCACAAAGTTTACACCTGGATCTCGGAGAGATCTTAACAACAACGAGGGGGATTGAGACTCACAAGTGCCTCTGAATCAGATGATTCTTACACTTCGTCTTCTCAAATCACATCTCGACAGAGGAAACCTTTTTTGGGCCAACCCCATCGCTCCAAACGCAATCCAAATGGAAGAAACCAACGAGAAGAGGGCGTCGGGGAAAAGGACTTCGGGAGGTAACTTCATTCGAAAGTACTGTTTCAAATGATCAAGACAATATTGTATTTAATTTATCGGACAAAGAATTATCCACTGAACAAACTACAGTATTGAGTAAAGGACTATCATTTGTACCGTATAATGTCTCAAATCCCTTTATGGTCAAGGTTGAATTATTTAAGTTTTTTAGAAATGTGAAATTGAGAAGTTTTTTTTTTTAATTCGAATGTGACTGCAACTCCATATGTACAACAGTTTAAACCGAAAAGTACTTTTACGCCAGTAATTCATAATCATTCAGTTAACACTTTTTGTAGATTTGTAGAAAACGATGTGGAAAAATTATTATAAGAACCTCGTAATGAATTGCACAAGAAGCAAAATTTAACAAGAGTGCAAAGAGAAGCATTTTCAGCATTAATTAATGATCTGACATTGACTATTCAATGAGCAGATAAAGGTGGAGGGATTGTGGTTATGAATACTAGTACATATATCGAGAAAATAAAAGGGGTTACATGATGAGACATTTTATAAGAAACTTATATTTAACCCGACTATAAAAAACAAATCGATGAAATTTTACAAATAGGATTAGATAAGAAATGGATTAATGAACAAGAATTTAAATATTTAAAAAATGAATATCCTAGGATTCCGGTTTTATACACTTTACCAAAAATTCATAAATCGCTAGAAGATCCTCCAATGCGACCAATTGTTTCAGGGAATGGGTCATTAGCAGAAACTATATCTAAATTTCTTGATTAGGTGATTCAACGATAATGAAAAAATTGCCATCCTACTGTATTTAAAAGACACCACTGATTTTTTGAATAAATTGAATCAAATTCCTTGCATAAGCAGGACGGACTGGCTTGTAACACTCGATGTCACTTCACTCTACACAAATATACCTCATAAGGCAGGTTTGGATGCACTAAATTTTTACTGTAAAGATGATGACAGCAGAGTACCATCACAATATATAGTGGACCTTACTACATTAGTCTTAACCAAGAACTATTTTTTATTTGAGAGAGATTTTATTTGCAAGTACAAGGTACAGCGATGGGCACTCCAATAGCACCGAATTATGCGAATTTATTTATGGGTAAATTTGAACAAGATAATGTCTATAATAACAATCCATTTCAGTCAAATATTAAAGTTTGGATGCGTTATATAGATGATTGTTTTATGATCTGGTCAGGTTCTGAACAGGAATTCGATTCATTTGTGTCATTCATTAATTCGAAAATTCCATCAATTAAGTTTACAATGGAAAAAAGCCGTGATTCCATAATTTTTTTGGACGTTAAAGTAACAAAGATCAATGAGTCATTACATACAACAATATTTCGAAAACTAATGGATAAAAACACAATATTATCTACTGACAGTTATCATCCAGCTCCTTTAAAACACAGTTTACCGATCAGTCAATTACATAGATTAAAACGTAACTGTAGTACTGAACATGAATTCAAGGAACAGGTATAACTACTATTTCAACGATTTCGTTCTAAAGGGTATCCACAAAGTTGGTTAAATAATGCATTGGATAAGGTGAATAAATTGAATAGACATGATCTTTTGAAAATAATTAAACCAAATAAAAAACAAAGAAATTTTTCAGTAAATTGTTCATTGACATACAATGAACACAGTAATACAATAAAATCAATCATTCATAAATATTGGCATATATTATCTTCTGATGAATCTTTAAATGATAAATTTAAATATCACCCATTGTTTACTTTTAAAAGATCACTAAATCTATCAGATATAATGGTTAATTCAGATGTAGTAAGGAGAAAAAACACTGCATATATACAAGGCTGTTTCCCGTGCTGAAACTGTGCCGCATGCCGGAATTTGGTGAAGTGTAAAGAGTTTATGAGTCCAGTAACACAGAAATGTTTCAAAATTACATCTTGTATTACCTGTTCAACTCGTAATGTGATCTATATGTTAAAATGTCCCTGTCAAAAAATATTTATAGGAAAATCATCACGTCAGTTGAAATTACAAATTAACAAACATAAATCGAGTATACGATGACAAGATATAACCTCTTCAGTAGCGAGACATTTTAATGAAGTGGGACATGACATCAAACAATTAGAATGTATAGGAATAGAAGAGGTTTTTGGGTCACGTCGAGGAGGTAATATAAATAAAGAACTATTAAAACGGGAAGCATTTTGGATTCATAAACTTAAATCACTGACGCCAAATGGCATGAATGAAGAACTAGAACTTTCTGTTTTTCTTTAATGTACCATAATTGGTTGAATTCATCTTTAAGATGCTATATAATAAATCTTGAGTATTTACAGTGTGAAAACCATTATTGCTGATGACGATGTATTTCTGATGTTTCTAATTATTGAATTTTCCACTGTTATACAATTTAAAGTCAATTGGTGGAATACACGTTGTTGATTGTTTTAAACTATAGGCTTGTATAATAGTGATAAATGAATAATCCTAGATACAGTAATTCTTGTCTTAGTCACGGATGTGTAGTGTGATGTACTAGTGAATATGATGTTTTGTGTTGTGAAAATTGTCTAATAGTTAAAAGGAAATGTTTTAATGATTGTGGTGATTCAACATTACTAATGAGTGATGACGTCGACATAACTGGTGATTTAAAAAGTGGGTGGAGGGATGTAATTGCTTTACACACTGAGGAAGGCTTGGTAGCCGAAACATTTGTGTCTTTTCCCTATTGGTGATTTGTTAAATAAAACGGAAAAAGAAGATTGTCCTCGTGAGTGTGGATCATAATTTCTCATACAAAGTAACTTAACAGATTGACGCACCAAAATAAAAAGATCAAGTAACGGAGGAGCGCGGTGCAAACGACGATGGTGCAAACACACCCACAAAATTACTGCTCATCTCAATTTGCATGGTGCAACTGCCCAGCCAAGCCAATTAGGTGCTAGTTTGAAGAGGATGCAGTGGTCCATCACAGCCATGATAAATATATATATTTAAGATTATTATACTTATACTATATGACATAAACATACTGTATAGAGAGAGAGAGAGAGACACACACAATCTATCTGGAATGCTATCAATAGAGAATAAAATGCTATATGAAAATTATAATAAGTATTTTATACTTAATTTATAAACAATAATTTTATAATATATAGATACATGTATATTTGAATATAGACACATCAATTATGTAATTAATTTTTAATTAATTATATAAATTAATAATTATTGTTATAATAATAATAATAATAATAATATACATTAGCTAGATACATAAATATAAATAAATAAATAAATATATTTTATGATTATTTTATAAATAATATTTTCATAGATAAGATAAATGTAGAATAATATATTTAATTATAAAATATAAATGCATTATTAATTATGTAATAAATTTATAATAATCATAAAATATAACGAATTAATAATAATAATATACATTATCTAGATATATAACCTAAAATGCTATCAATAGAAAATAAAATGACACAAGAAAAATAAAATTCATAAATTATTTATATTTTAAAAATGTAATTTTAGAATTTTACAATACAAGTTATAAACTGTATGTATTATTAATGGCAACTGTTAAATACACATCTAATTTGAAATGGCTATCTGTGGAGAAATATGCTTTTCCAGATGGCGTAGTTATAAAATATGACAGTAGGGGCTAACTGGGCCATGCTAACCAGCCCAACTTTGACCACTGATTGTGTAAGACATATAATATTAATGTTTCTAAATCTGGCATATTCTATGAAGAACCTTATATGCTTATAATGTATGTTAATGACAATGACTGTCTGTCTGACTGATTGAAATATACATGTATAGTATAGCACATTCAGCAATTGGATAAGTTGGACCGTAGGTTGTACACGGCTCTTGTCAAATAACTTTCTGCACACTCTGTAAGGCCTAGAGCAGCTGTCCATGAATCAGAAGACACTGTGGTCCCATCATGAAGTAAGGGCACAAAAAACACAATTCAGCTGTCTTTCTTTCATCCGTTCTGTTCTTCACTCTTTCAACACAACACCCACATCAGTCACCAGCGACTGATGAATCACATGCATGCACAGATTTGTGTTTGTCTGGAATATCTCAGCACCTCGGGCTGGATGAGAGCAAGTGCAAACCTCCTCTTGTTTAACGCCATTTTTTTCCCTATGCATCAGCCTGTCTGTCTGTTTCCTTCTCTTGTTTACTCTCTTTCTCTCTCTCTGCTTCTGCTGGAATCTGTCAGCTCTTTCTCAAGAGAGCAGATTCACAGGCGCCCCAAACGCTGCCAGCTCACTTGACTATACGTGTGTTTGAACTAGGAATTAGACTGAGTTTCAGTGAAAGAAATGCAATGCATTGAACAAAGGGTCGAATGAGTCAAATCTGACACCCACAGAGAGAAGAAATAACCCAAAAGAAAAATCAAATGAAGAATAATTTGCATAAATGAGAATAGTTTTAATGAGAATATCTCAATTACTTCTCTTAAACAGCAAATGAGAATTTATTTAATGTGAAGTAATGTGAAACAGAATATTTACTGATAAAGATGTCAAAGTGAATTTTAAGTTAAATTAACTACATCTTTAATCTAAAGCACAACTTTTTTTCCATAATAGTCTAGCTTTTCCAGTAATAAGCTACTTTTCCCAACAGGTAGGCTAGCAGTGTAAACACCACATCACTGTTTTATGTCACATTCCATTGCAAACACAGTGACCAAAGGCTAACAAACACATTCAACAAAAACATCCTCTCTCTCGGATGTCCTAAAGTCGTGTCACATGGTTGGCCATCCAGTCATTAAAGTACAAGTCATATCTGCCTGAGTCAAGGAAAAACAATTGTCCATTTTTTGTCTAAATAGACAAAAAAACAAATACAAACTAAGATTTGTTTTTATGTTTTTGAAAAATCTTTTGTGCTCACCATTTATTTAAGACAATACAATAAAAACAGTAATATTGTAAAATATTATTATAATTAAAAAAAATAGGTTCAAAAGAACAGCATTTATTTGTAATCTTGTTTTTTTGTTACAACATAAGTTATTACTGTCCATTTAGATGTATTCAATGCAATTTAATGCAAAATTACGGGAAAATTTTATATATATATATATATATATATATATATATATATATATATATATATATATATATATATATATATAAAATTTTACAGTTTATGCTATTTTTAGAAGCAACCTTGGTCAACATAAAAATTATACTGATTAAAGTGTATAGAAATGTGTACATTTCAATTACATTTCAAATATTACATTTCAAAAAATGAACATAAAAGGCACAGCTAAATTCAGCAACAGTTGCATGATAAACTGTGCTTATCTGAATGTCCCATGCATTTTTCTATTTTAACTATATTAGTTTATTTATTTTAATTTAAAAAAGAATTTAAAGAAAAGCATACAGTAGGTGTCAAAAATCCATTAAAAAAAAAACCTAAATTAAGTCTTCTGGGCTTTGGAGGAGCAACCTCTGAGCAATAAAATCTCCCTCTGGCCAGCTGTCAGCCTATTCTCAAGAGCGCAGATGCAGTTGCCCCAAACTAACTAGAACTAGATTCAACTTCAGAGGAAGAGGTGCTGTGCACTGAGCTCGGGTCAAATGAGGCAATCCTGACCTCCACAGAGACGACATCTCAAAATACACATATGTATCCTCTCTCTCACACACACACATATTCCTTTGTGCCCATGTGGGTGGGATACACTCCATCTCACTGATAGCCTAAGGTGGGGTCCCGTTAAATGTGTGTGTGTGTGTGTGTGTGTGTGTGTGTGTGTGTGCATGTGCATGAATAACAACAGCAATCTCTGTGTCCTGAGGGTTACATGTCTGTTCATATGCAGAACGTTCAAATAACATTCACTAGCCTTTGTTTCCCCAATACAGAAACAACTCCATTCCAACATTTAACACCCAGCGGGGCAAGAATAATGTTCATCCAGGCAGACTTAAATACACTCTGGAAAACTGAAATATTCATCGTCTCACCTCAGGAGATATGAATGAGAGGTGAAGGCAAATATAATTTAGCTGTCAGGACGGAGCTGTGGTGGGGTTCTGCCAGTTTGCAGAGGAATTACTATGGTGTCAACAGCGCAGGAGCGCTAACTGGACAGGCTAAAGCCTGAACACATCATAACACAAACCGTTAACAGCTTTTCTTTCAACTACAACAGCATCTACAACTTGTTAGTGTTTGTGTGGGTGGTTATGAGGGCATTGCTAAGGTGTTCTGGGTGGTTTTTACAAAATTGCTTTTGTATTTAGCATATTGGTATCAGCTGTACAACTGTAGAGTTTGGCATTAGCATTTTGCTATGCTTCAGTCTGTCAGGCACAAAGCAGGACAGCTTTTTTTGGAACAAAAACAACATTCATAAATAATGGGCAAAATTGTATATTTCTAATTATATCAATTAATTATTATGTATCGTAACTTATTGGTATTAAATGTAATATAAGTACACTACACTTCAAAAGGGATCTGTAAGATTTCTGATGTATTTGAGAGAGTCACTTATGCTCCCATAGCTGCATTAATCAATCAAAAACAAAGTAAAAAACAATATTGTGAAATATTATTACAATTTAAAATAACTGTTTTCTACAATATATTTTAAAATGTAATTTAATCCTGTGATGCAAAGCTGAATTTTCAGTAGTGTCACATGATCCTTCAGAAATCATTTTAATATGCTGATTTGGCGCTCAAGAAAATGTTGAAAAATGTATCAACGTTGAAAACAGTTGTGTTGCTTAATATTTTTGTGTAAATTTTTTATCAGGACTATTTAAAGAAAAAAAAATATAATTAAATTAAAAAACCTTTGTCTTTCTCTTTATTTATTCCTTCACTTGCTAGCTTGTACTTATCTGAACAATGCCTGAGACTTGGTATTACGAGCACTTCCTCAGTCTGTTTGCCTCTTTAAGATGAATCACTTTATGTATTCCCCAATTGTAAGTCGCTTTGGATAAAAGTGTCTGCAAAATGACTAAATGTAAATGCCTTTCTGAAGCGATATGAGATTTGAAAAGAGAGAAAAAAAGTTCGGCAAAAGGCGGATTCGAACTCTGGTCGATCGCGTCAAAAAGCACACCTCTTACCATCCATGCCACTGAAACTAATGAAAAACAAGCATCTTTTTGCAGTATTGACTATCTCAATCCCACGTTGGTGGGCGGAGTTAGTGTACATAGCTTTTGCCAACAAGGCGGGCTATTTGCACTTAGTGTAAATAGACACTCCATTTAATTAAATATAAGAATATCTAATTGGATGATATCTAATGAGATGGGGAAAAACAGATTTAAGCCATACCTGTCAACCCTCCCGTTTTTCCCGGGATTCTCCCGTATTTTACTATTCTATCCCGCTATCATCCCGTTTAAATATTTTCCCGTATTTATCCTATATTTTTAATCTTTCTATTAAAAAAATCCCACTGGGCGTATTTTATATGTTTGCTATATTCGCCTCTGGTAAAATTCCCGTAATTTGTATGGCCCAGACCTCATTATATGAATAATCACGTCAACATATTCCAAGGTTGTCCAGTTGCCAGATCTTGTATGAAACGGATCCTTCTCACACAATCGACACATACAAATTTCAACCCATTTGCCCCTCAACTTGGCAACCTACAACCTAGTGATGCTATTGATATCTGCGCAGGGAGTACCGCGAGAAGGAAACAAGGATCACTGGTAGAAATGAGAGAAGACTCAGGTGGTGTTCTAGTAAAAACAAACTAAAACAAAATATACATGTAAATTGAGATATAGCTTACACTTCAAAAGGCTATGGTTTAATTGATTAAATATGAGTGCTGCAAGTTTCAAAGTCAGGTGCTGTGCTGCTTTGTTTACTGCGGTTACCGGGGGAAACGGCTATATTCCTGACGAAAAGCGCCACCTGCGGGCAGAGAATGAATTTGCATTTTTCAATAAGCCCTTCTGCTCTTTCTTTAGACCAAGACAACCCTTATTTTTACGCAGAAAACATGCAGTTGTAAATGTGAACCGGTGGATCAACAAGAAGATGAATTATAAAACTCTAAAAAGCTATAGCCTATACTAAGATATCTTTATATGTTAATAAATGAATATAATTGTTTGATAATAATTGTTTAAATTACAATTATTAATACAATTATCCCATATTTTGGGACCCAAATGTTGACAGGTATGATTTAAGCATAAATAGCTGCTTTTTAATACATTCAGAATACTTAAACCGTCATAACACACAGGAAGTGATGTCACACTCCTTGTTTTTCCCAAGGTCATCCATTGTAGACTATGCCCACATTGACCCATAAGAGTGCTGTCTCACGGTCACATGGGCATCTGACACAAAGAAGCCTGGGATACAGTCATAGGACCCATGCTGCTGACTCATGTGAGGCCATAATGTGATATTTCAGCACAATGTGTGTCTTTGAGTGATATCGAACAAGCTCTGGCATGAACGCTGGCACAAAGCTATCAGAAAGCATGAGGATTAGCTCAAGAAATCTGACACACTCCTGCCAGAATCATCCGTGAGCGTCCAGGAATTCAGTCATCCCGTTCTTTAAATTCCATTCGCCTGATGTAATTTGCAAGCAACAGATATCAATTAAATAAAATTTTAGTGAATAAACAACAGCATCCTTTACACAGTGAGAAATCGAGTCTAATATTTTGATTGATTAGTCAACTGGCATAACATCACAAATTAAGATGTGAATAAGAGCAGAAGTCAAGTGGGAAGCTGGGCCGCATTCAGCCTGAAACGCTGCTCGACCGGGCGGCCCGGAGCCGGGCATCATGCCAGCCTGTCCTATCAGACCGACACACGCGATAACACGCACACACAGTAAGCAAGGGACCACAAGAGTTCATCTGTCCATGTCTCTGCCTGAGTACAATCCAATTTAAAGTTCTCAAATTGCTCTAACACACATTATTCACACTCTCTTACAGATGTCAGCCTTAACCCTCATCCTCAGCGCTCGGGTCATAACCAGCCAGTAAGAAACCTGTTGTAAAGATCAGTTTTCCCCCACATATAAAATTACATAATATTATAAATTACTTAAATCATAAATAATAGGGTAAAGGTTTGCCATTCAGATTTGTAATTGAAAAAAATAAAAGTATATACACTGCGGTCCAAGTATCCAAGAATTCTAAACTTCACAGCTTTTTGAGATACAAATGGAGGTCAAAGGTCATTGAAACAGACCGTCAGGTCATGGTGGTGTTAGGTCTCAGCATGCACACATTTGTTTGTTTGCCTAAAATGAATAATGAAGACTCTGGCATAATAATGAATAATGAATAATGAACACTCTGGCATTATCTAGAAGGTAAATTGAGTTCATTAAAAGGAAACGAGGTTGATATTGATGAACGAAGCCATTCTCAAGAAAATCATCAGGAGAGTGATATTAGATAGCTGGAGCAATAAGAAAGTCTGCAGTCTATAATTGGTGGTGCTGGCTAAGGCAATCATCACTATTACTACTGCTCATACTATGAATTTGGGGTTTGAACAAAACACGACCTTAAGTATTACAGGTTTTTAACCAATTATGCCATGGACTTGAAAAATACCTCAAATCATGTGGCTTACACTGCTTTGACTCAATTCTGTTTTGCTTTTATACTCAAAGATGATCCATTTTTATTTTGTAATGGCTATTCATGAGTCACTTGTTTGTCCTGAACAGTTAAACTGCCCACTGTTCTTCAGAAAAATCCTCTAGATCCTGCTTCTTTGGTTTTCCAGCATCTTTTGCTTACCTGAATTCTTTCCATCACAGACTGTATGATTTTGTGATCCATGTTTTCACACTGACGACAACTGAGGGACTCATACGCAACTATTTCAAAAAGTTCAAACATTCACTGCTGCACACTCTGCGTTAAGAGTGAAGGGTGAAAACTTTTTGAATTTGAAGATCAAGTTAAATTTTATTTATTTTGTCTTCTGGGAAACATGTAAGCATATTCTGTAGCCTCTGAAGGGCAGCACTAAATGAAAAAAAAAAAATCTAATATTTAAAATAAAAATAACAAAAATGTACACATCTTTATCCTGTTCAAAAGTTTTCACCCCACCCCAAGGAATGGCTACATGTTTAATATCAGTTTTCTTGATATATATATATATATATATATATATATATATATATATATATATTTATTTTTTTATTTTTTTATTTTTTTTTTTTACATGAGCGCACAGACAGTGTTGAGAGACAGGGAGTGAATTAAGGGGTTTTGACGGATGAATGGGGGCAGCGTTTAGAGGAATGCACTGTTCTTTCTCACCATCCACTTCTCCCTAATCCCTCTTTCACAGTCGCACTGAAAGGAAGCTTTTCATCAACAGAAGGTTGAAAGGCATGAATGCCCATCTCTCTCGCCGTCTCTCCCTGTGTATCTCTTTTTATCCCACTTTCATTTTAAAAACCACATTCCTGCTTCAGTGTTCAGGTACTGATCTTTTGTTCCAATGCCCATTTTTCTCTTTCCATCTCTCTCTCTCTCCCCTATGGTCACAGATTTTAGAGAGATTGCGTCTTGCACTTGTTGGAAACAAAAATTCAAGTTCTTAACTAATCCCAGCCACATTTCTGAATCGCCAACAGGGCTCTGCTTTAAGTTCATCATGGTAAATATCTAAGCTTTATTGGAGTATAATTTCCAGCAGCATCTTTAGAGAACAACAGATCATCTCAATTAGATTTTTACATTATCTGAAAAACAGCTACCAGGTCATTGCTACACTATTATGTTGTGTAGCATTATCAGAGGCATTATCAGACTAGCTGAAACAGCTAACAAACAAAGAATTCAAATTTGAATTCTGGCCCACTTAAAAGTGACAAAAAAACATGTTATATTTATGTACATCTTACATTCTACAAGCCTAACTTCTGTTTAATTCGCTGTGCAGACATCAAGATTAATAGCAGTTAAATATATATATATATATATATATATATATATATATATGATCGGCAGTAAATTAGCCCTTTCTACTGGGTCTACATGAAAACAAAAAGTCAAAAGTGTCAGTTCAAATCAAAGTTCCCTTCACTAAATAGTTGCACCACTTTAACACATGGCATGTCTGTGCAAAACCATATTTAAAATCACCCAAAAAGTGAATGTGTGCCAGAAAGGAGAGCAATAGCCAAAACGGTAAAATATTACCTGACAGCTTTTATAGTTTATTAGCAAATATAATCTTTTTTAATACTATAAAGCTATAAATAAATTACTGAAAATCTCATCTTTGTGGAAAAGCCATAGATTTCTTTACAAAATGGGCTGGTCAAGCCTGTCAGTCAATCTAACCATAGCTCAACCTAAAAGCTGGTTCTCCTGCTGTGTAAATAAGATCAAAACTTGACAGCCAGACCATCCACATCAACAGACTTCAAGTTCTGGAATCACAGGCAGTGTTGCCAGATTGGATGGATGATTTGCAGCCCAAAAGCTCACAAAAAACCATCCAAAACTTTAACTGTCAAAATAATGTGATAGAATGTAAATCAAGGTTGATAAGAGCCATTTTTAACACCTTAAAACAAAACAATGATGACAAAATAATATAAATATAATGCTAGATAAATTTCCCATGGATCAAATCAGGCAAATACATTAAAGAGAACTACCAAATATGATTAAAATATGCAAGCTGACACTACCAAAACGGCAATAAAGAATTTAACAGATACCCTCGAAAAAAAACACATGCATCATTTTCAATGTCAACAGTCAGAATTTAAATGCAAAAAAGTGCCCAATATAAGTGATCAGATTAAGCAATGTAATTACGTATTTCACACTCGTTCATGCACACACCATGACAATCAAAACTGTCATTCATTGATTGATGCATACTGTATGATAATCCGACAATAAAAAAAATTCACAACAACAATAATGCTCTTACCTTCATGCCGCTCTATAATTTCACACAGAACTAGAAAGTCTTTCGTGAAGTTCATATAGAAGTTTGCACAGTCAAAACTAACAAGTCCAGCAGCTTTCAAGGATATACCAATCTGGACCGTTTAAAAGATAAAAAAAGACAGGATCGTATAGATATAAATAGATTTTAATTAAATAATTTAAATGTGCTCTGATTTCAGTGTTGCAGTGATATAGCCTTCGTGTCATCTCTCCCTCAACAGGTGTACGGCGCCTCATACAGTGTGCGTGTGTGTTTAGTAAAGTTGTAATGACTGATTGGATGCAGTATATGCACACTTGGGCTTGTATGTTAACCAATTAGCCTATACAATTTATATGTTTGAAAACCGCCAAACTGACCCCAAACCAGCCCAAATTTTGTCCAGCCGGCTATAATATTTACCCGCACAATCAAATTCAAACCCGCCCAATCTGGCAACACTGATCACAGGCTGATTGGCTGAGGATTCAAAAACTGACTCGTTTGTCAATATTTTTTCAGTCTGGAGAACAGTTGTCAGACATTCAAATATTAGCTGAAAGCATCAGTATGACTACACGTGTGTTTGCATAAAGGTTGCAGGTTGGAATATTTCAGAGATGACCACACTTACATCATTTCACCCTTTACCCTCCACCACAGTGGCGTACAAAGCACATATTGTCCAACTCTTTCTCTTTATCCCTTCCTTTTTCTCTCATCATAAAGAGCTGGCTGAGTGAATGGATGAAAGGTTCATTTTTAATTCAGTTGAAATCTGTCAGTCTTCTGCGTGTTGTGCCAAAAACACAAAGTGCATGTCAGATCATGTGCCACGGGATCTTTGAGAAGATCTCTTCCTCTCTTTTCCATATAATATTTCCAAAGCAGCCAATCAATACAGGAACAGTATTGGATGGAAAACACAACAGAGCTCACAAGCACTGGCGAACATCATGAACAACGGAAGAGTTTGCAGAGTTTATGCCTATTACTAAATTATACAAAACATACACAAAAAGGATGATGCAAATAGACATTAAAGTGCAGGTGTTCATTAGCAAGAGCTGATGGGAAGGTTGAGATTTCCTCATTGTTCCAATTATACATTTTGCAGCAATTTGGAAAGTTTCACAGAGAGTTTGCGGTTGCCAGTTCACCTTCTGACTTCATCTTAAAGATGCAGTGTGTCATTTCTATACCACAGAATTGCATAAATATAATTGTTGTTTTCAACAGGGTTACAGTGACTACCAAGTCTAGTGGATGAGTCAAAGTTGCTATGTCAGGTTGCTCAAACAAACAGATTCTATTAGGTGACGCTAGTGGCACAGAAATGCACACTTTATCTTTAAGAAAAAGAGTCTTTTAGGTTTAAAGCCAGATGCCAAAGAAGAACCTTTTTTAAGCTCTATAAGGAACATTTTATTCGGTCGTACTTCAGAAAACCATCTATGTACTGGTGCTTTAAAGAACTCAGAAACCAAAACACTGATCTGAATAACCTATAATGAACTTTTTTAATCTCCAAAACTCAATATAATCGTCAACTCAAGAATCCTATATAGCAAAAACAAGGCTTCTATGTTGAACTTAAAATCTGAAAAAGAGTGTAGAGTTCATAGGATGTTGTTAAGCATTTAGTGCTTGTTTTAGAATAGTTTTCCATGATCAGCACAAACTAACATCCCAGTCCAATGAATACTGATCCATGTGAAGAACAGAAATGCCCAAAACAGGAAACATACACTAAAGTCCAGAGTATCCAGAAGGCGGTGGTGATGCTTTCAAATCAGACACATCAATGCTCTAACCTCCTTCCAGAAACCAAACAGCTCATTAAAACCGAATGACCTCGCAAGTGAGTCAGACTCCTTAAGTCATCTGTCAGAGGAAAGGCAAAGGTTGCATAAAGAACACGTCCTTGAGGGGAAACTTTTCAAAATGAGCTGAGAATATCTGGAGGGCCCTTAAACGGCGAAGGCAATCGCTCAAAATAAGGTCAAACACATGCGCAATACTTACAACATACTTTAAGCCAACAACTAGATTTTTCCTTTTACTGGGGATGTCACTTGATTGTGCAAAAGTACTTCTGAAATGCTGGAGTGCTGTTGCTAAGGAGTTGTGTAAGGTTTTTAGTGTGTTCCTTTGCTAGGTGGTTTCTGGGGTGGTTCCTTACTGGCCCAAGTCAAAAGAGCTCACTCAAAGCCTCTACGCCCTCTTAAAAATAATGGTTCTTTAAAGACATCTGTGGTTCCATAACGCACCTTTAACATCCATAAAACCTTTTCAATGCACAAAAGCTTCTTTATACTGGAAAAACGTTCTTTAGAATGTTCAAGAAAAATGTTCTTCTAAGAAGGTTCTCTGAGAAAACCTAAAAAGGTTCTTATATGGGTATCACTGTACAGTGTATAGTGTTCATTCAAATCCCAACCCTATATATGGTCACATTAGTGAAAATTTAATGAAATCTTGTGGGCAAAAACATTTTTAGATTATAAATGTTATTCACTCTAAGAAAATAAAAATTATTTTTAAAAGAACTAGATTTTTGTATGCAAGGGGTTCTTGCTTGTGAAAAAAAAAAATAACATAAATATATAAATAAATACATAAAACCTTCCTAAAATGCTAGATTGCTGCTTCTAAGGTTTTGAGTGATTTTTATCATGTTGCTAGGTGCTAGAGTGGTTCCTTACTGGCCCAAGTCAAAAGAGCTCACTCCACACATATATAATATAATACACTCATAAAAAATAAAGGTTCTTAATTGGCATCCATGGATCCATGGAGAAACTTTAAAATCCATGGACAATTTTAAATGCACACAAGGTTCTTTATACTGGAAAATGTTATTTAGAATAGAATAAGAAGGTTCTTTGGTAAATCCAAAATGGTTCTCCTATGGCATGTACACTCTTAAAAATAAAGGATCCAAAAAGTGGGTTTTCAAAGCGATGCCTTTCGAAGAACCATTTTTGATTCCCCAAAGAACCTTCTAAGAAGAACATTTTAAAAATCTGAAGAACCTTTCTCCACTGTAAAGAACCTTTTGTGCAATAGAAAGGTTCTATGGATGCTAAAGGTTCTACATGGAACCATAAATGGCAATAAAGAACCTTTATTTTTAAGAGTGGTCATTAAATTTCCACCCTTACATTTGGTCACATTAGCGAAATTTCAGTGAATGTTTGTGGGCAAAAAAAATCCATTGTCAATAGTATAGTGATGTTGGAAGCACAGCTCACAAAGTCATTTTCAAACCAAGCAGATTTCTGTCAGTCATGTAAATGTAAAATCTGAAGGGGGAAATCTTTCACCCTCAGTTAAAATTCCCAATCGCATGGATTCCTATATTAATGACTGTATTAGGCCCATGAAAATTCGCTGAACAACAGTAAATGTGACCCCACCTTAAGTGTGAGCAATAGCCTTAAGCTCAGCAAGTACCGCTTATTTCAGAACAAGGTCCACACACACATGCACTTGCCTGTCTGGACAGGCTCAGTTCAAAATTACAGGCTGTCAGAGATGGAGCTGATGTTCTCTGGCAGCTTAATCTGAACGTGCATGACACACAAACACACTTTACCGCCTGCCAGACTGAATCTGCTCTTGCTAAATGACAAGGTGTTTTGTGTCTTTTTCTGGGTGCGGGTCTGGGTTTGTCTACATTATGTGGACCAAATGTCCTAACAAGGAAAGTATTTTGTTGTATTGTACTTTTGAATGGACAAGCACCCCTCATGTTTTCTTCAGAAAATATAAAATTCTAGTTTAGCTTGTATTATCAGTTGCCTAGCATGTTTTTGCTTGGGCAATACATCATTGGGTAAATACATGGCATTCCAGTTTAACACACTTTCCAATGCACTGAGAAAGAGAAATAAAAGAAAGAAATGTGAGAATGAGGGAATGCATAGTAACACACACACACACACACAAAACCAGATCATCCTTGGTTTCTGTTCGTCCTCCAGTTGAGTGTGTAGGACAGATCGCTCATGCCCTCAGAGGGGCGTAGGATCCCAAAGACCACGATTAGGGGATGTTTGACAAACACGCCGTGAATTCTGTCCTTGCTTTAAGTGCAGAGGATTAAAAATCAAGCATATAAGCTCTGCTTTAAAAAAAAAAAAACACACACACACACATACATATATATACACACACACTCAAATACTGTAGCTGCAGTGCTTATTACAGGACAAGGAGGTCATTCTCATGAACATTTTATCAAAATTACATGCGCATCATTTTAAGCTGCTAAATGAGCTGTGAAGGAGAAAGAGACAATGAGAGAGAAAATTAATGTTACTTTCTACATTTTTCACAGCAATTTAGTCTTTTGGTCAATTTGTTGATTATTTGCTCATTTAATATAAATGTATTCTATTTTTCACTATTAATCAATATTGAACAAATTATTTTATTAGTTGATTTTAAATTAATGTATTTAATTAATGTTTAATTAATGTCTTTAACGTTAATTTCATTTTAATAATAATACTTAAAATAATTACATTTATTCATTATAATTACAGTAATTTAGTTTTTGGTAAGTTTCTTGATTGTTATTTCCTACTTTAACATATACTTATTCTTATTTGCACTATTGTTTTATATATATTTTTTTCAATACTGACTAAATTATTTTATTAAACAATTTTTACTTATTTAATTTTTTGTTTGTTGTGCATCAATAATTAAATTCAATTATAGGTTTTTAAATTAATGTTTTATTATTTAAAACATTAATTTCATTTAATTAATAATCCTAAAATAATTACATTTATTAATTATTATTACAGTAAATTTGTTTTTTTTTTTTATAAATTTGTTATTTCTTAGTTTTATTCCATTTTGCACTATTTATATTTTTATCAATTTTAATTAGCTTATAGTTTATTCTTTTAGTTGTTTTTTATTTATTTTATTTGTTGCCTGTTCTGCATCAATAATTAAATTATTTAATTTTTTTAATTAATTGAATTTAAAAACAATAATTTAATTTAATTATTAATTCATTATAATAAAATAAATAAATTATTCATTTACATTAAATTTGAACAAGAAGGGGCAGCGATGAAAGTGAGATGACAAGTAAAACACAAAGAGGAAGATGAGAGAGACTGATGGAGGAAACCAGAAGAGTGAGACAAGGACAAGGAGAGAGAATGATGGATAGAGGATGGATGCAGAGAAAGATGAGCAAAGAAAAATAGAGGGAGGGAAGAAGCTTCAGTGTTCCGCTAAGAAACGGATTACGACCTTGATGTTCCTCAGATATTCAATTTCTCAGAGGCATTTTAATCCCACGGGAAACAAACCCTGCAATATCTTTCTCTTGCTCTCTGTTTGTGTTTTGTGTCTCTTCTAACGCATTTCTGTCTTTAGTTAGACTGAAGAACAAACACTGAGTTCACCAAGCAGTACAGAACACCACCTCATTGCCAAAAACCCAACAGAGGCCAAACACTTCCCTCACGCAACCCTCACCTCCACTAACAAACCACACACTGGGTTTGCTTCTGCATGAACTGTGCTCACTTTCTCATTAAACCATGACAAGATCAACACAGGCGCCAAGAGAAGCTGAAGAGATCGTGTCATGAAGTTTAGAGCTTAGTTTTTAAAGGACCATATTCACTTTCGTGGAAAGTTTCCCCTTGAAGAGATATTCCACCCAAAAATGAAAATTCTGTCATTTAGTCATAATTGGGAAGTCGTGGCCTAATGGTTAGAGAGTCGGACTCGTAACCTAAAGGTTGTGGGTTCAAGTCTCGGGCCGGCAGGAATTGTAGGTGGGGGGAGTGAGTGTACAGCGCTCTCTTCACCCTCAATACCACTACTGAGGTGCCCTTGAGCAAGGCACCAAACCCCCAACTGCTTCCTGGGTGCCGCAGCATAAATGGCTGCCCACTGCTCCGTGTGTGTGTGCACTTTGGATGGGTTAATTGCAGAGCACAAATTCCAAGTATGGGTCACCATACTTGGCCACATGTCACGTCACTCACTTTTTTTTAAATATTGTCACAAACCTGCATGACTTTCTTTCTTCTATGAAAAACATGAAAAATGTATTTTTAAAAAATGTATCTCTGTCAGACTTTTGTCCACAAATAAGTAATAAATAATCCCCAAGACTGAAAAGTGACATACAACTAGATTTTTTTTTCATAGCACTTTATTAAAGGGAAAAAAAAAACTTTTTTTTTTTATTTATTTAATAAATAACTGAAAGTCATGAAGTCAATTTATTGATCAAAAAGGGTGGGAATCCTGGCCTGCACTTCAAAATAAATAAATAGTCAAAAGGGGTAAAACTATGCACTTAGTTTTGCCAATAAATACATTTAATTACTATTAAATATTATTGGTCAAAAGAGGTGAAAAAATGAATCAATTATTAAAAATAAATATTATATCAAGGGTCAGTTGTTTTGTAAATATTGTCTGTTCTTTCTTCTTCAGAGTTTATGTATAAAACTATCAAAAATCTTATTGATCATACACAGTAGAAAAAAAACTAATGAAACCACAACAGGGTTTTGTGATCTAAAGATCAGCTGACTCCTGTGATGTCTGTGACTGTGATGTCAGAGTTTTATGAGGTCGTCTTTGTGTGGTTGAGACTCTTTCATACACGCGGCCCACTGAGTTTCTGTCTACACATTCATTGTCATCTCATCAGCGGTGAAAGGCTTTAATCTGAGAGCGGCTGTAACACGCTGTATCATGGCCCAGCTCTGCGCAATCTTAACATGATGTCATTAGACTCCCAGCATGCATCAGAATGGTCTATTACTTCAAGGCCGCTCACTGTGATAATCTAACCCATGATGGCCTGCAGAGGAGGATTACACATAGACTGACACACTACAGCACAGCGGTTGGGGCTCTGAACGCCGTCATCCAGCCATCACCACACTGATGGGTGATAGACGTCCTGAAAGAAGATCCACAGTCCAGACCGCATGGCAATGTAAAGGGTGAGTGGTAATGGCAGATATGCTAACTATCATTCCCAAAACAATTGCTTCAAAGAGCCATTCTGAAGAAATGCCTTCCAAAATGACAGACAATTCACTAGGTAGGGATCACTATCAATTGTAATGAATTCAGTAAGGAATTGCTGATTCTACATTACAATTTCATTAACAACGTTTTTGAGAGAGAGAGGGGGGTGGAATCCGGAAAGGTCCACAAGCCAGGATTCGAACTCGGGATGCATGTACTGCTATGTGTCAGCATTATCGGCGCCACAACGTTTTTGTATTTCTGAGGAAGAAACAATAGACAGCTTGTTTTGGTTACTGTTGCTAATGAGACAATCTTTACACAACATGCCATAGAAATTATTTGGAGATTCTAAGAACCATGTGATTTTTTGTGGAGTAAAAACAACCTGATCTCATGACAAAAACGTACCTGTGGGAACTTTTTCGCAAGACGTGAAATGCATACCAATAAGTACATATCAGTGAAATTATATGTACAAGCTAAAACAGCATGCTTGTGATTGGTAGGTTTACGTGTAGTGCAGATGGTGCAATATTTTAAAACGTCATGGAGCATTAGACTTATAGCGCCACTCAACTGACATTTCAAGTCGGAACTGCGGTGACGTACAAAACCAACGTCACATAAAACGTACCATATGTGTGTTCATCTGTTCCGGAGAAAAAAACAAACACTCTTTTAGCGCCACTCAGAGGACATATCACATCGAATATGTCATGAAACATACATGGCGCTACATATTTTGCATCTTGCAAAAAAGTTCCCACAGGTACGTTTTCGTCAAGAGATCAGGCTTAGTGAAAAATAAAAAAAAATAAAAAAGTGAAAATAAATGACTGGGTATTACTATGGGGTCTGAAATAAAGTGTAAAATCTATTTAACATCTAACATCTTGTATCTTGTATTTCTTATTATATTAATTATAATTTTCAATTTAAATATTTGTTAATTATTTCTATAGTTATTACAAAAAAAAAAAAATTAAATAATTAATTAAATGCATGAATAAATAACAGTTAATGGAAACAAACATCATGAAAACTATCAAGTATTTCTTTTCTTTATTTCAAGTATTTGCTAGTTCCAGTTCTCGATTCCTATACTTGATTCATTGCAATATTCAGAAACTCAGCAGTGGCTCTTTTCACGTAATGATATCACTTCAATGTAACCATTGGCCTCCAGACAAAGTCTATGTGCAGTATGAACATGTCATTCTAATTTATGGTCAACAAACTTTTATGAAGTTTAATGCTGCTTTATCAAGAAATAACTGCTGTTATTTAAATTTAATCAGCAGCCATGAAATGTGCCCAGGTGAATCAACAACATAAAAACCACAAAACCTGGATCTAACAGCCGTGACTTTTCCAGTGCAGCTGTAGCGGCTCTGTGCATTTGGCTGGAAATGAGAAAATTACAAATTAAAGCAACAAACAACTTATTGGAAATGAGTCAGCTTTCAAACAGAGCCGATGTTGCTGGAGTGTATCAATAACCACAAAATGCACATCATTCATGAAAATAATGAAAGATTAGACTAAACAGCCCAAGCACCTGGAGAACAGAACACACAATGATCATGATATGATCACACACACACACTTTTCCTAACTTCTCACAATGATCTTGCCCTAATCTCAGCCTCAGACAGCACAAACACAGACTGTTTACTGACTATCTGATGCAGATGCAGATAATACAGACCCAAAATGGCAGAAAACAAAATGAACTTTGGTTGGTCTCCTGACATGTCAATCAGAGTCACTTCCAGTCTAAGTGTCAGAATAAGTTGATACGTGGACCAGACCTTATGCAATGGAGTAAAAGGCCTGACACTGCTGAACCAATCTAGCCCTAACACACACACACACACACACACACACACACGCACACACACACACACACACACAGGTGTAATGTCCTGGGCTCCTGCTCCCAAGTAATCCCAGAAACCATACATGACAGCACAAATGTAACATTAGTACAGGCTTCAAAGAGCCAGGTACGGATTAGCTGATCCCTGAAGAGGATCAATATCTGTCACATCTGCTGCTTCAGCTAAAGCCTAGAAAAGCCAGACAGTGTCCACCCTCAGCTTTTATATCAATACATACACTCTCCATCCACAGCCAGACCTGTGAGAGCTACATCTATTCATCTCAAAGCAACAAACTGATTCTCGCAGAATATCAATAGCTAAGAAAGAGAAATCAGGTGAAGATCACTGTCAGAGGAAAAGTATGTGCATGTTGGCTAAACAGATCAGAGACTGGAATAGTCTGTTTGTAAAGGTGATATGTGGACATTTTTTATCATGTTAAAGCACATTTTCCTCTCCCATCTTAATGTGCAGTGAAAACTATAAATGCAAAATACAAAAGTACACACTTTACCTCTAAATTTGAATTATATTTTGGTGGCAAAATTGCTAAAACAAAAAATACTATATATATATATATATATATATATGATTTGCGATTCAGTTTTGTTGAGTGATGCCATGTGGTTGGGTCATTTAATATTAAATATATTAATATTATTATATAATTTAATATTTTATATATATATAACAGTTTCAATTTAATATACACAAAATGCACACAATTATTAAAATAAATGATATATATTATATTAGCAGTCACACATATGCTATTAAAATATATATGCACATTCTCAAAATTAAAAAAATATATTTATTATATTAGTAGTGACACTTCAGGACTGCAACTTCTTCAGATGTGAAGATTCTTCATCATGGCAACTATCTATAAGCAAGTTACACTAAGCAATCAAACACAATTTGGGGCAATTTGCCAAAATTGCATCCAAAAGGTCAATATCAGAGCTGGAAAGAGCAAGTATATGATATCACTCCCTTGTGTCTCATTTCACTCCATCTTTTCCCAGCTTTTTTCTCTTGTATCTACAAATACAACACCCTGCTACCCAGCCAACATATAAACAAAGCAGGTCATGTCTGACGTCAGACAAAATCAGCAGCAGTCAGAAATCCCTCTTCTTATGCAACAATGCTAATCACTGTGATTCCCAACAGCTGGACTGACTCATTTACACAAGAGAAAGAGCAGCACAGGACACTTTTGCCTGTCACCTTATGAAGGGCTGTGCCTAATCTGCTCGCTACATCTACTATTGCTCTTTCTAGTTGTATTTGGTCTGATTAATGAACTTTATGCCCTTATGTTTGCCTTAACTGATCTACAACCACGTGAAATCAAATACAAACTATCAGAATAGAACTCACTGCAAATAATGTATTCCAATTCGCCTAGGATTTGTGTCTTTTCCATGTATTTTCTTAAAGTTCTACACAATTGTATGCATAATATAACATATTTGGGAAGGTAGCAACTCAGTTTAAACCAGTTAAGAAAAAAATTCTTAGAAAAAAGGTTTGAAAAGGTTTTGGTAAGGGTATTATATATTAAGTTTATGGGCATTTCCTTTAACCCTACAATACAAAACAGAGCAAAGCATAATTCAAAGATGAAAAACCTGTGAAAAATGATTAAGGAAAATTATTTCATATTAACACAGTGCATTTCCTAAGATTTTTCTTATCTTATGCATGTCTTATCTGGTCAACAAGTTGGTTTTACTGGCCCAGCTGGTCTAGTCTGATGCTGATGGATTTAGAGGGGTTTATATGTAAATGTTAAAAATTAATTTATTTTTGGGGAATTATCCAATGTCTATTAAACTGCTGACAACTTGATTGCCATTTAGATCTCTGCTGGAAATTGAAGACATGCATTCAAGCATAAAACTCTGACACTGGCAGCTACGTTGAGATTTTTAACAGTATGCCTCCATCTAATCAAAGTGTATTCTTTCTTGTATTAAATGGGAAAACAGAAATCAATGTGCTTGAAACATTTTTACAGACCAGTTTGAAGCTCAAACACTTAGAACAGGTATATGAATGATGGAAAAGTAAAAAAGGAAAGGCTGAAAGAACAGGAATAGGTTTTCTAGTAGACTGTAAATCAGCTGTGTATTTCTATAGAAAGCAACAAAAAGATGGACTCATGTCGTGGTGAAATGTAATGTACTGTAATGACTTTGAGGAGAGCCACTGGTAAAACTGATTTGTCAGCATTGCTCTCTCTTACGGTCTTACTCTCCCGACCCATCCATCTCCCTCCTCTCCTTCCTCCCGTGTAGATTTGCGATTCAATTTTGTTGAGTGATGCCATGTGGTTGGGTCACAGAGGAGAACACCTCCTTTCACAGCCAAAGACACAGATTCCCTCTATGTGCTGGACTAATTTAAGAGAAGCTCAGCTCATGCTGACCACATACATCTGCCATAAAACTCTGAGAGCAACCTAATCAGCTCTAACAACTACTGTTAATAACTAATATCTGTGAACTAATAACCATATTTCAAAATCCACATCTGTAGATAGAGATAGACAGACAGACAGACAGACAGACAGACAGACAGACAGACAGATAGATAGATAGATAGATAGATAGATAGATAGATAGATAGATAGATAGATAGATAGATAGATAGATAGATAGATAGATAGATAGATAGATAGAGCACAAGCAAAATGTGTCTCAGTGGGAAAGCTGCCCCTGATACACCCCAGACCACTGAACAAAACCCCTTGTCCACTCAGATAACATGCTGCGCTATCTCATTCAAAAATCATAATCATAGAAACCACTTCATTCTGACATCACACTGGAAACATACATTTGATATAAATCAGCACACAGAGAAAGAGAGCTTGAGAGAGTTCAGACTCAGAGACAGCAGACTGTCACCCTCCAGCAGGGTCATTTCACTGAACATGGGATTGAAAGAGACAGCTGTGGAAACACAGAGGATGCAAGAACATGTTCCACTTATATTTGAGAATCAGAAACTGTCTATTTCTCTTTATTTTGAACAGTTTATCTGTTGTTTTAACTTGTTTGTGTGAAAGTTTTGCTTGAAAAGTGACTTCTACCATCTTTCTTTAAAATGAATGCCATTTGGTGTGATGGTTTGTTTTATAATGCAAAGGCATCCATGCATTTTTAAGTTTGACTTAAGTGTCCAAATACTTTGTGGCCTGTGACATACACACAAATTCAACCGAGCACGAACTGTCTACAGCAAAACAAAGCTGGATTATCTGTATTATTTATGAACAACTTTGGCTCAGAGGAACAGAAATAGAGGAAGAGAGGAATAAAAATAGCAAATGAGTAAACAAGAGAGAATTTCCAGTTTGTCTCTAATTACACACACGGTGTGCTGCGTGAGATGACAGTTTATATGTCTTTTTGTACTGTTTTCTTAATGTTAGCTGTTTCTCCAGAGAATGAGAGAGACAAATGGGTTCGCCCTGAGCTTTTAGCGCATCTAAAAATACATCAATCTCATCCAACTCACAGAGAACAAAATATATCTCGCTCCCCGTCTCGAGGGCCTGTCTCTAAAAGACGACGCAAGGAAATTGACGGCATTTGAACATTACGTTTGTGATGAAATTTCCTGCTCAGTACGGAAACTGCAAATGAACGTGATGACAGCATCTGTCTTACTTTAGTATTGTACCTGTACTGATGTTGTGTTTGCAGAATGATGCTGCTCGCTTTGCTCCTTGAGAGACGTTTTCGGCAAAGCTTTATTAAGACAACAGTCTTGGTGACCTTATCTTTTTTTTTATCTTATATTTTTATGCATGGGTCGATGTGAAAGATCAGAACTTTATGCAAGAACTTGGAATACCCAGAGTAAGGGTGTTGGTAACTTAATGGTTAAATATATAAACTCCCATCATAAAGATTGAAGATTCATTCCCAAGTAACTCTGACCCATGAACTAGAGTTCTGAAAAGCCCACTCCATCTCAACTGTAGCTGTCAACACAGTACTTAACCCCCGTTTGCCTCAGGGAGGACAGACCCTGCAATTAGCACACTGTTTGTTCAAAGACTCTTCATCTTCTGAGGCACAATGGAAATTCTCATTAGAGTCATAATAAATTAATATTTCAGCCAAAGGAGAAGGAAACTACACAACTCAAGCATTACGAAATTGTGAACTGCATAACATTTTGTTTTCTGGGTTAAACAACCAATTTGTCATAGTTGGTTTCAACACATTATCTCACTGGTTCCTTCCACAGATTGATAATGAAAACCAACCCACACAATGTTGCGTAACAAGACTTTTGACATACAGCATGTCTGGTCAACCTTGCAGCTTTTTTCTGGTCAAGAACTTCCCTGAAAAGATCATTTAAATGACATGCAATGCAACCAACCTTTCTAGTGTACTACATTTAAATGTGTACAGATTTTAAATAAAAGTAAAAATAAATAAATAAATGGTAGTATTTGTTGCATGATATTTATGCAGATTTTAATACAAAAATAAATAAATGACTATTTTGTATTTGTTTTACAACGTTTTAATGTTTGCAGAATAAATAAATAAATAAATTTTAAAAAGTAAATAAATGGTAGTATTTGTTGTAAAATATTTAAATATATGCAGATTTTAATACAAATATTAGTGACAGTATTTGTTTTACTACATTTAAATATTTGTACAAATAAAAAATATAGTACAAGGCTGAATGTTTCTCATAAGTGCTATTAGCGATCATTATTACGTCAGATGCTCCCATGATGAATGGGGTGAAATCTCTCTCCTTTTCCCACACCTCCTTACAGCTGCTGTGAGTCCAGCCAAACCAAACATGCTCTCCCCTCCCACTACCCCGTAATAGCGCTGCAAGCTCGCCGTTCGGCCCAGCTTTAACAGGAAGCCCCATTGTGTTTCACGTTTGAGACTACATCTCTCTTCCAAATCCCTCTCGCCGTACTTCCTTCTGATTCTAGTGCATGTAATGTCCTACATTCTCAATCGCTACATCGTCTCTCTGCTCTAATGTGGAGAAGCTTCATGCTTAGTCTCCGGGGGTTAAAGTTAGGATGCTATTGGGAGTGTCAAACCAGAGACTAAGACGCATGCTAAAATTAAAACAAGACTTGACAATTTTCAAGGATTCACTAGCTCTGGTACACTTCCTTTTCTGTCCTTACAGGAACCCCATGAGCTAGTTGTTATTCCAGAACTGCGCCCTGGGTCATAACTCATAAATTTACAAATGTCAGGAGTTATAATATAATTTTAATGTTGATATCAATACGGTACCAGTCTATTTTAAACTGAGGATTGAATTTATGTTCTCAGCCAACTATCATCCCAAGTTTCATAGTATAAAATCAAGCCTATTTCAAAAAATATAATATTAATATAAACTAAACAAATTTCAGCAGTTGAACACAAAAGAAGATATTTTGAAGAATGTTGGTGACCAAACAGTTGACGGTAGCCATTGACTTACATAGTATGGAAAAAAAATACTATGGAAGTCAATGGATACCGTCAGCTGTTCGGTTACCAACGTTCCTCAAAATTTCTATTAAACAAGCCAAGTGTAGGTGAAGTCACAGAATCTACCAATCTAACCAAGCCAAGCTAACCAGCCAAACCCCTGGTCTGAACCAGTATACTTGCAGTGTAATTTTGAGTACCTTACAATGAATCATCATGGCTAGTTAGAAATGTGTTTAGGATTATAAAGATTAGAAAACACAGTGTGACTATTTTTCTCAGAGTCAGGGTAAATTTAACTTCACTGGGATGAAACAAACTGTCAAAACATTCAAGTGTAAGACAGCACAGGCGTCTAAAATAAAAGAAACATGTTAAAGTGTAAAGTCAACAAAAAATATGTTACATAAATAAAAATAAATTCACTTGGCTTAAACAGTTATGGTAAAAAAAAGCTCATTTTGGACCCTGGATATATCAGGTTATATATACACAGCAGCTATGGGGGAATGTGACCTCCATCTCTCTCTCTCTGTCTGTCTCTCTCTCTTCCTTCAAAGGATGTCACACAATAGCAAATCCATCAAAAATGTCTTCGTCTAAAGGTCACCTTGGTCCATCACATCTCTCTCTCTCGCTCTCCTCTGGGAGGGCCGTGAGTCCTTCACTCACAGGAAGGCTGAGAACTACATTACACTGCATGTATTACAATCTGAGTCAGTTATTTGTCATATTTAGTGGCTAGATAATTCAATAGGTCTTGCTCCAGATTGCAGATTTACATCACTGCTCTGTGCTGGCGTTATCTGATTTCATAAGTATCATATTCAGCTGCGGATCACATCCTGGGAGAGAGGCCAAGGTCTTGTATAGACACACAGTTTTATGTTTTACCAATTACCAAAAAAAATCAGGATCCGCCTAAAACGGGACAATTACACTCAAGACAAATCTCTGATAAGTGATCAGCCCTGCTGAAAAGACCAGCGTAGTTGGTCCACACAAGTTCAAGCTGGTTCAGTCTGGTTAGAGATAGATGATCCCTCGCAAACCTTAGCAGTCTAAAATAAGACTTGCTGGTTAAGCTAGTTAAAAGTATAGTTTATTCCAAAATGTTCTGTTTTGTTCCCACCTTTGTTCTACCTTATCGTTCCAAAAATGCTAAAAGTTTTAATGTAAAAACAATACTATAGCTCATGAGGAATAGAAGTAAATCACTCACCTACATCTTAGATGCCCTGAACTATTCCTTTAAATGTAGTTGCATTGAAAAGAGCAACCAAAAGTAAGTCATGCAAGTTTGAAACAATATGAGTTGAGTAAATGATGTCAATTTTCAATTTTGGGATGATTTATCCAGCACACCACCATCCAAAGCACAACATATGCTTACTAGACGTAAGAATCTTTTCAGCATCAAAAAGGAAACAACACATCAAGAGATATTTTAATAAATCTCTAGTACTTCTAAAGTCCAACCATCTGTTTTTCTTGTTTAAAGGGACAGAAGAAACAGCAGATTGGAATGAGAATCTCAATATCAGTTTTCTCTTCCTCCTTCCCAGTATCTTTTTTTTTTTTCCTTCACTGCTGCAGTGTGCCGAGCGGTTCCTCAGCTCTGCATGACATCAAACACTGTGTGGTGAGTTTCAGGCTCCAGAGGGCAGATTACAGCTTAATGCCTTCAACATCTACTGCATCAGCACTATAAACACTTCACTCGGTGTCTATGTGTGTGTGTGCATATGAGTCTAGGAATACCCCATCCTCAATTCATCCTGCTATGGATTGGAGGATAAATGCACAAATCTATTGTGAAAGCATGTTGTTTGACTCCAACAAACATTTAAAATCAATGCATGCAATTCAATACGCACTTACAACAAATCAATACAAAATGCAATGCATTCTGTATGCACACACACACACACACACACACACACACATGTTGGGTTTCCATGTCTTATGGGGACATTCCATAGGCGTAATGGTTTTATACTGTACAAACTGTATATTCTATCACTCTACACCAACCCTACACCTAAACCTACCCCTTACAGGAAACTCTCTGTATTTTTAGATTTTCAAGAAAACTTCATTCTGTATGATTTATAAGCTTGTTTCTTCATGGAGGCCAAAAAATGTCCCCACAAGGACAAAGGATGTCAGATATTGCCATCTTTGTGGGGGCATTGTTTTCCCCATAACGTGGGGTTTACCAGGACCACACACACAGAGAGGATGAATAAAAAAAAGAATTCGGTACTATGCCCTAGAGCAAATGTGCTCAACTTAAATATTGAAATATTAATGCACAAAGAAGTTCTGCAATCTATGTTGTTCCTATGGACCATTTCACTTTGAGCAACCATCATTTGCTTCCAGCAGATGCACCAGCGGCCATTATTCAATGGACGCCATGGCTCAGGGACCTCATTAGTGCTTTCATGCTCGCCTGTGTCCATGACTTAAACATGACTGATGACAGCTGCTGTATGACCACTGCTTGCTCTACATTCACAGCTAGGGGGCGCTACACGTCGTCATCATGGTTAATTAAGTTTTTAGAAGCTACAGGTTGCAGCATGTGTTCAATTCTTCCTTTATTATTGAGGTGTCAATCAATAAATAAATAAATAAATAAATATTTTATACAATCTTACAAAAATCAATATTATTATTATTATTATCATTATTATTATTCATTAAAAATAATAATCATAACAATAATAAGGCCACAGGTTACATCCCGTGTTCAGTTCTGACATGATTAGACTCAAGCAAAATCTAGTTCAGTTTTTCATTAATAATTCAAACCTGACTTCAGATGGGGAACTTAGCTGGTAAATAAATAAAAAAGCAAGTAAGCAAGTAAGTAGTAGTCAGTAAGTAAGTAAGTAAGTAAGTTATAAATAAATAAACAATTATTATTATTATTATTATTATTATTATAAATTATTATATTTATTAAATTATTATTATTGTTATTATAAATAAATAAATAATACAGGGCTACAATGAAAATATATTTATAAAATTATATAGTTTACATTTATACATAAAATGTGCATATAAATTTATTTTCATGCATAATATTATTAATTTATAATAAATGATTAATTGAAACCATTTTGCATGGCTGGACTCAAACCCAGGTATGCTACATGAGCACCATGACTCAATATGTCACTTGCACTGACTACAACGTCTCCAACCCTAGTTGCTTTTTATTTATTTTATTTTTTTTTAAATAACATAAACCATATATTGACAATTTGTTATACCTATAGTGACTGACCTCTAATCTGATAAGATATGTTTGCAGGTATACAATTCCAGTAATGTGATATATCATTGGAGCATATTCGACATTTATATACTACCTAACTGTTTTCTGTTGCATCGAAACAATATGAAAGATTCTACAAGATGACAGCCTTTACATTGGGTGTAAAA
>CM077234.1:30024779-30099779 GCA_039654775.1 Spinibarbus caldwelli | reverse complement strand
GTGTATTCTTTGCAATTTAGAGCCCCCTACAGTTAAGTGAGTTCACTGTCGTAAAACACTGTCGCAATTATATGCTTTTGTTGCTGCTGTAAAGCAATCTGCCCTTTTCACGGAATTTCGTACCCCTTTCACAAAACATACATGCTTTCAGAAAAGATATTTGACAGGATAGTGTGGGAAAGATTATTAGGCCTATAAGTCAGTGTACCATCAGACATGGTCAGGTCGAGCACACTGAATTGTGGACAGAATTTTTTTAACTCTTCCTTTCTCTTGCCCACAAAAACACCTCTCAGTAAGAGAGTAGGAAGATTATATTGAATTATTTATGAGGGAAATAACAGGGTAAGGTCCCGGTCTCTCTATTTCATGTTACATGTAATGCTTTGCCATATTTATTACAGTCCCAGACCGTCACCCCCTCTGCGGACAGGCCAGATCTTGACACGCTTCAAAGATGCAGTAAATTTTTGAACAGGCTGCTGCTCGCCTGCGACAATGCACACACCCGTAGTTACTCCTTGACAGCCACAGTGTTTTCTGAGCCGTGTCTGCGGCCTGCAGTTTGACAAATATGACAGGAAACACTCCTCACACTGAGAGAAAATACCGGCCCCTGGGCCACAAATAAGAGTCAGCGGTATATTACAAAGATAATCCAGGAAATGTACTGCTGAAAAGAGAATAAAGGAGAGCGAATATGAACAGGTTAGTGATAAACAGTGGCACACTTACATGGGTAAGAAATAAATACATACTTACATAACAACTGAATGGAGCTGCCAGGGACATTTGTGTGAGTGAATAGTGGGGTGTGGCCGATAAAACTGTTTCACAGAGAGGCACGCAGTTAGTTACATGCTTTGCCCTTTCTGTCCTCTAGCAGTTAAGATAATGATAATGTTGTTTCTGACTTTATTTACAATGCAACAAATCTGATTTGGTTTTCAAAACATTTGGATTTACAGTATGCACCTTCATTTTGCAAGTGATAAAATCAAATCTGTTTGCTCAGGCAGCAAACTGGAAATTGTATTTATTTATTTCTTTATTCTTTATTTATTTATTTATTTATTTAAAAATATGTTTAGAATATACATATAAAGTAATTTAATAAGACAAATAGAAGACAAATAGAATATATAAACTATTCATTTAATATATATATATATATATATATATATATATATATATATATATATATATATATATAATTTATTTATTTATTTATTTTTAATTCAGACTACGAAAACTACACATATATATGACAAAAATCCTGAATAAAGTCAATGCAAATCATGCTCTCTTAAAATAATTATTCAGGAACAAATTAGTCTTTTGATATGATTTGAGGTTTTCTTGAAATTTTCCTTTAAGATCCGTAAATTCTGGACTTTAAATCAGAATTTTGTGTTAGACAAAATTACAGTACAGTTTTGATGAAACACCTGTACATATTATAAAAAAAACGAAGTATTTTAGTTCAAACAGACTTTAATATAACATGAAATGACAGACAGGGATACAGACAGAGACAGATAGAGCAATGATAGACAGACAGACAGACAGACAGACAGATGGATAGATCGATCGATAGATAGATAGATAGAAAGATAGATAGATAGATAGATAGATAGATAGATAGATAGATAGATAGATAGATAGATAGATAGTCACTTTTAGAATTATTGCAAAGCAATTTAAACATCCAAATAATGAATAAATCAATATATTAATCCTCCCATAACACTTTAGCTGATCTTTCTAGCTCTAGTTCTGAATCCAGAAACAAACCACTCTGCTGCAGGAAATCAAGCTCAATTTTAAACCATTATATAATAATATTTGAAGTTCCCTCTGAGAAGGGTGACGTGGGCTTGCTGACGTGGGGTAATGTGGTCGAGCCCCTGTAGAGCTGGAGTGGTTGTCGTGGCAGGTGGCGGAAGATCTGATACGGGCTGCAATAATTACACAAATAAGCTTCTCTGCCCATGTTTGCTCCAGACAGACGCATTCAAGTTTTATTGGATCTCACCATGAAAGAGCCTTCTGCCTAATGAGGAACAGGAGCCGTGTGTGTGTTTGTGGGGGGTTATAAAGCTACAGTTTGGGGACAAAATTGTCCCCAGAAGTTTGCTAAACCTGACAAAACCTCCCTCCAGTGACATCTAAGATGGAAAGTTTTCCTTTAGGGTAGGGTTAGGGTTAATCTATATTCATTAGCTTTATATGATAACAATGATGGTATAGATGTGGTACATGTTCAAAGATTCATTGATGTGAAATCAAGGAATTGATGGTTTTAGGCCCTCCTCTTAACACACACACACACACACTTGGGCTGAAGAATTTGAAGTGAAAAATACACAGTAAAGTAAACAGTAAAGTGTGACAGTAAAGACGATGGCGATGGTAAAACATTTAACAAAGTATGAAAGCTGAGAAGTGTTCAGCAAAAAAATAAAATAAAAAAAAAATGTGATATTTTTAACAAAGGAGCTAAACAGAGAAAGAGAGAGAGGGTAGGAATGTGTTGGTGTGTCTCCAGGCATGCTGGCATGGAAAAGCCAAGTAATTACTGAGACAGAAACCACACTTCTGTCCCACACTCCTGAGAGTGTAGGACGCACACACACACCACAAAACGAACAACTTTCAAAATGACTGACTCACCAAAGCTCTGTAACATTTAAAGCCTTTTTTAAAAAATAATTTACAGTTTGTGCATATGACAGAATATACAGTGGCAAACACATTTAGACACTTAAGCCACATGTAAAAATGATGAATGACATCACAACAATACTGTATATCAAACCAAGCTGCATCTGCAAACAAATAATTCTAGAGCTCTGAGAACTAACTTCAATGTTCTGAGCAATTTAGCAATGTTGTATTCTGATCATTTTGACCCGGAGAGGATTTTCTTTTTCCTAAAATTGCTAATTAATGTTTTCACATTGGACTAAGAATTACTGATTTGCTGTATTTCTGGTCTCAGCATAGAAAAAGAGGAAGTATCCTCTTTTTTCATCAGCATCAATGATATGTAACACTGCAAGTTATCACAGGAGATTTAGTCAGATTTGCATGCTCTTTCAATCGCGTAAATTGTGCATTTACATTCGATCTCCGTTATCATGAAACCCACGACACAAAACAAAAACAGGTCCAATCACAGCATCCTCCATTCATCAGTTATTGACGTTTGTAAATGCCACGAAAAAGGCCTTCACTGTCAGCTACTTCAGAGTTCCTGCTGCCGGTGCGAATGCAACCAGGAAAAAATGGTGCCAGAGGGAAACATCATGCTGGCTAGTTTCTAGAACTATGTGGTGCAAAAGCCCCTATTATTTTTAGTGGCTGTATGAGGTCGGTTAGCCTCAAATTCACACAGGTGAAGTTGATCAAATGGATGATTCACTAACCTTTGGAAATGTCTGCTCTAATCCAGATATATTTAAAAACCTTTTCTTTACATTTTGGCCTTCTGTCCACACTGAGACTGCATTTTTGTCCTGTGAAAACTAAGCTTTTTGAAGACATTGACAAGTTGATACATTTGAAAATGCCATTTTACATTGTAGTGTGGACTTTGAAAACAATAATATATGTTTAGACATGTGACACATATAGTACCAATAGATATGTATGTTCGTAGCAACATGCATCTGTTATGTGCTATTCACTTTCAGTTTTGCTAAAGACACGTTACTTCGTACAATCTTCATTACTGCAAATATGGCAATATTTACTCACAATTGCTGTCATGACAGTTGCGTTTTAGACATGGAACGCCGACTGAGTGTACATGGACGCAACAATAAGTGGAGAGAAATTTTACTAATAAAATGATCGTGGCCAGAAGAATAGCATGAGAACTTTATTATGTCTGGTCTCTCTGTATCACCTCTGTGAGCTTTTATAACATTTTACACACACATTTTCTGATGTAGCCTATTAAATTCCAAAACATTAGTGTGGATGAGAAACTTCGGAAAATGCTAGAAAATGTGAGCACGGAGAGCGTTTTGAAATAAAAATGCCATTTTAAGGTGTGTGGGGGTTAATGTACACATTGGCTGCCATGTCCAGATACAGTGCAGCAGCAGGAAGAGTCCTGCCAAAGAAACTCAAGGTTCAAAAAGTCTACTTACATGAAATGACTGTAGTTGACTCCACACCTCACCTCACCTCAGAGTCCTGGTGTAACAGCCTGGAAAGCACAACGTGCACCCATTATTTGATGAAACAAGGACATACAGTAGCATAAGGCTTCTTAATTTCCAAACAGTCTGTCTGTGTTTGCTCTGTTTGAACATTATGGTCTTAAATCGTGACTTGACTCGCTTATTCGTCTACAAAACTTACCAAACGGCTGAGTTGCCCATTAATGAGAAAAGTTAACTTCTCGTTGTTCTGCATTGACACTTAAAGTGTTATTCCCTTCCTCAATGGTCATGTGTTAATCATAGGAAATGATTCATGTTGATTTCACACATTACTGTTCAAAAGTCAGTAAAACTTTTAATGTTTTTAAAAGAAGTCTTTTATGCTTGCCAAGGCTGCATTTATTTGATCAATAATACACTAAAACAGCAATATTGTGAAATATTATAATTTAAAAGAACTGTTTTGTGTTTTAATTTTAGCCATTACTCAAGTTTTTAGTATCACATCACCCTTCAGAAATTGTTCTAATATGCTAATTTGGTGCTCAAGAAACATTTCTCATTATTCTCATCAATGTTGAAAACAATGGTGCATAATAGTTTTGTGAAAACCGCGATACATCTTTCTTTGATTCTATGAAAGTTCAAAAGAAAAGCTATGAAATAAATGTTTGTAACAATGTAAACATCTTCCAAAACATTCTAAAAAGATTTAATTTTTATTTCCAAATGTAATTATTTTGCAACATTTTACAACCTGATCTAAAAAAGAAGAACACTTTTCACCATAAAATGTGATTTCAGGTCACTGCATTGCATTTCTAATGTATTTTTGAATAAACTGACAGATAAGACAAAAAAAAAAAAGAGCATCTAATCATTGGCTCACAGGTTGTGTTTACAGAAAATGAGCTCTACCAAACGACTGACAGGCCTGCTAAAGGGTTAAGAAGGAACATACAACTGGAGAGAAAGATGACACATGGACAGAGCGAAAGAGAGAGAGAGAAGACCATAGCGTTGGTTTCTCACAAGCTGTCTGCTATCATCAGATATTGTTAATGGTTCTCTGACATTTTGATAAATGGATATTTCATCACATCTCTCCCCTGGCACTATAAAACGCTTGGTGTTTTTGATGACATGTTTATGCCAAACGCTCCACCAATCTCAGTCCATCTTCTACATGAATTAGCTAAACAGCTAAACCATTGAGAGGGAACTACATATAAGTGTCATATACTCATCTCAAGATATTTTCTAACAAGGTGGAGATGTTGAGGCCCTTTGTTTTCAATAAAAAAAGCCAGCTTCATGGGAAAATCTTTCTCATAGGCAATGTACACTTACGAAAAATCAACCACACACCACAGTCTCTGCAGAACACGACATGTTTCCCGAATGATTGAGCAAAGGTCTGCCACAAGCTAATGACCTCTGTCAAACCATAAAGGCAGGCGGTCTGAATGTGAATGCTTTAATGTTCCTGAGAGTTGGTTTTTAAGAGTGGAATAACACAACACCGAGATACAGCAACATTCAGAGCATGAAGTATGGTTTCTACCTGCATTTATGCCATGCAATTCAGTCAGCCAAGGATTCCGGGGAAAATGTAGTTTAAAACTCTTCAGAAAAAAAAAAAAAAAAAAAAAAAAAAAAAACTTTAGCACTCTGTTCTTTGTTAACCCTCTGTTGCTGGTCTTAAAGGCACATTCAGAACTGGAGTAGGAACAGGAATTCCACTTATATTTAAAAACTTTAAAGTCCTGAATTTCAATTGATGAAGACATGACTGACAGAATGCAGAATGACATTTCAAATTTGAATGTAAGGAATCTGAAAAATAAAAGTTAAAAGAAATTCATATGACTGTAAATCTTGGCTGGTTTTCGAACATGTCTACAGATGGATCGATTTACAAATTCTTGGACAGACGGACGGACATAGATAGATAGATAGATAGATAGATAGATAGATAGATAGATAGATAGATAGATAGATAGATAGATAGATAGATAGATAGATAGATAGATAGATAGAACAATGGATGGATGGATAGATAGATAGATAGATAGATAGATAGATAGATAGATAGATAGATAGATAGATAGATAGATAGATAGATAGATAGAACAATGGATGGATGGATAGACAGATGATAGAACAATGGATGGATGGATAGACAGATGATAGACGATGGATGGATGGATGGATGGATGGATGCACTAATAGACAGACAGAACGATAGATAGTTTTAAAATTCTTGGACATACAGACAGATAGATGGATGGATGAATACACTAATAGACAGATACACTTATAGTTAGATGATGGGTGGGTGGATGAATGGATGGATGGAATGACACTTAATTTCCCATAATGCATCAGCTGTGCTGAATTTCTTTGAATTACAATTCAGTAAATTCATGAAATGAAAGGGAGCCAATTGTTAAAAATTTTGCCCATAGCCCTGACGTGTAAGCAAAATGTTTTCATATTATTTGCTTTTCCTGCAACCAGTTGCAGCACTTTTGGCCAAATAGAGGCCCACACAATTCTGATAATGTGTGTGTGTGTGTGTGTGTGTGTGTGTGTGTGTGTGTGTGTGTGTGTGTGTGCGTGCGTGTGTGTGTGTGTGTGTGTGTGTGTGTGTGTGTGTGAGAGGTTGTGCTCCAGGCGGGCTGATCTTTCTGGGTATTGATTGGAGGGTGTCTCCGGTCCTGAGGGAGGGTTTGGCTTCTTTGCCCCTGCGTTCTTGAACATACTGTATCAATGAGACCCCAAACCCCCCTCTTGAACACACATATACTCTCACATATGCATGTATACACATGGAAATGTACATTTTTTATCACACATGTACATAAAGAGGTGGATGATAGAGATAGATGTGTCAGACTTTCATCTCCATTTCAGAGCGAACTGTCCAACAAGCCTCTGCTCATGAGAGAAAGACAAGGAAAGAGAATGAAAGAGAAAGAGAAGCTGTGTATCTCCTATGAAAGATCTCTTTCTTTTAATTCCGCACAACTCTGTGTACACACTAACCATTCATGTGTGTTTAATGGGCTCTTTTGTACTGGGAGAACTGGGAAAATTTACAAAACTTCAGTGGCTGGAACCACAGAGTGAAGAACCACTGATATCTGATCCACTCTGAGCTGAAACGATGCGGGGAATTCAGACTTTCAAAGACATATTGAAGTAGAAAGACTTCTGAAAGACGTTCAAACATTGATTCATGTTTAGTGAGTAATGTTCAAAAATAGATGCTTACAAGCTCTGAGGAAGGGGTTGTTTAAGACCCCAGTAATGACCAAGGAATCACGAATCGGTTAATATGTAAAACAAGTTCTTAAATTGTTTTAGGCTCCCTGAGGATTATTCATCTGCAAAATATGAGAGATATTTCTCACATGAATTACGTGAGAGATGTTATGAGAGGGAATAATTTGGGAGATGCCGCAGGGCTTGTGGGAAGAGTTTAGAAAGAAGTTCAGAGATGCTTTACAGTCATCAATTGAAATAAATTTCCATACATTAGATGCTGTCCTCTAGAGAAAAATATTCAGTTGTCTTTGCATATTAAACACTACATGGCTCCTGAGAAATTCTTGCTTTCTTCCTTACCACATTTTTCTGCATTCTTTCTCACTGGAATCTAAACATTAGTCAGTATGCATGCATCCTCCAAGAAGATGATCCCAGAATGCTTTGCGACAATCTCTGTGGGAAAAGGTTGTGGACAAGTCAATCAGTTATAAATATAATTTTGAAGTAATACAGAAACGTTTTTGAAAAAAAAAAAAAAAAAAACAACAACAACTATAAAATATTTAAAATAATACATGTATACAAATGATGGAATATTCTTATAATATTTATATAAGCAATCATTTTATATTTATATACACTACCAAAAGTGTGGGATCAGTAAGATTATTTATTTCTTTAAAAACACAGACTTTTATTCAGCAGGGATTCATTAAGTTGAAATGTTGAGAGGAAAGATATATAATGTTACAAAATAATTCTATATTTTATATGTTCTTTTACATGCTGTACTTTTGAACTTTCTATTAATCAAAGAATTCTGTAAGAAAGAGTGTCATGAAAACTGGAGTAATGGCTGCTGAAAATTCTGATTTGCCATCATGAATTAATAAATAACATTAAAATAGAAAATTGTTATTTTAAATTGTACTAATATGTCACAATATCACTGTTTTTCACTGTATTTTGATCAAATAACAGAACGTTAGCATAAGACATCTTCCAAAAACATTTTAAAAAAATCATACTGCTCTCAAATTTTGAAAAAAAACAAAACAAAAAAAAACAGAAATTTTGTTCATATTAGAAAAGGAACAGGAACAACAATTTCAATTATCCTGTCTCCCTTTGTCGAGATAATATATCTTTCATGTCTCTTTTGCTTTCTCTCTGTCTATCATCTCAGTCGTCTCCACAGAGCCTTCATCCGATCATAATGAGTCCATATTGAACTGAACCGTTCTGGGCCACTCCTGTATATTTTTGAGCGTCTGCATTCCGCAGAGTGATAGACGGATACAGAGATGATCACACACGTCACGCACACTCACTTCTTCCTATTTCTCTGCTGCAAAAGCTCCTCCAATCCCCCTGTCTGTTTTCATTTAATAAACTCCAGAATATGTCCACATTCCTGTGGGATTGGCCTTTATTATCTGGCTTTGGACACGGCACATCACAATCCATGTTTATTTCCGTTTGCCCCTCAAATACTCATATATGAATTAATAGTTCAACCCTCCAGCTACTGCAGAGACTGAGAGTGAGACACGTAAAAAAACAGATAATAAAGTTTGAGTGCATGTCTGTATGATAATCTCTACACCATTCTACAGCTCTCTGGTTCTGGCCGGCTTCACTCATGAGCTCATTACTGTCTGATTAGATCCAAAGGAAAGTTTTATTGCTGTTTCATAGCTCAGGGGACATTAAAGGATAATTCATCAAAAATGAACATTCTGTCATCATTTACTCACATTCATGTCGTTCCAAACCTGAATGATGTTCTTTTAACAAAAAAAGATATCGTATGATGTCCAAGATGCTTGTTTCCATGATGACAATAAAATGACAAGCTGTCAAACTCAAAAAACAATTAACAAAAAGTCCCATAAAAGTGGTCCATATAAGTATTGAGAGCTATGATGGAAATCTTCATCTGTTTCACAAATGTCATTCTGGATTGTACACATTCAAACCACTACTGATCACACGATAAATTAAGATGTAACCAATGACGTCAAACCTTGTGCTAGAAGTTTTGAAACCCCAATAAGCCTGAATGTGCTTTGACAGCCACACTGGAGTTCTCAGTTATGAGTCATATAAGGATGAAGTGCAAAAATTATATACTTCACCTTTACGTTTCATCTCTGTTTCTAATGTCTCTTCCAAAATACCTTTTGAGAAATAAAACAAACTCAAATGAGACAATTGCTGACATGCAATAAGAGCACATGGCTGTAAAATTAATGAAAGCTAATTTGGTCTCAATACAATTTGATGAGAAGTACCATACTGAGATATCTGACTTGTGATTGCAGATGTTGTACACTGTAAATATCCAGTTAAATTCTCAGAAAAAATCACTGTAACAAAATACTGATAATGTTTCCAGTGGGATATTGGTGGCTTTGTATTTTACAACTTATAAACTTAAAATTCATTAAGTTGAAAAAAAAAAATCATCTTTTTACCTTAATTTTTTTGTTTGTTTGTTTGTTTGTTTGTTTGTTTGTAAAACTTTTTTTTTTTTTTTTTTACAGTAACTCTTGGCAAACACAGTTTGAGACATTATTGATATGTTTTCTAACACATGAGATTACTGGGGTCTTTTACTCACAATAAATATTCTGAAAAGCAGGAAAATTAAAGGATTAGTTCACAGTAAAATGAAAATTCTGTCATCATTAACACACTCTCATTTTGTTCCAACTGTCTTTCTTCAGCAGAAGGTATTTTGAAGAATGTTGGTTACTAAAGAGTTTCGGTTTTCGTTGACTTCTTTATTTTTGACAATACTATGGAAGTCAATGGGAACGGAAACTTTTTGGTTACCAAAATATCTTTTTTTGTATTCCACAGAAGTAAGTAAGCTATACATGTTTGGAACAGTGTGAGGGGGAGTAAATAATGACAGAAGATTCATTTTTGGGTGAACTATCCCTTCAAGCCTCCATTGCTGTATATTTCTGTCACAAAGAATCAGCTGATATATAGAGGTGTCTCTTTCCTATGGGAAGATCTGAATGTTCTGCCTGTGGTTACACTGAATGCACACTGGACAGTAGGCCTCTAAATTATAAATCAAAGAGAAACTGCACACAAATATTTGGAACGCAGAAATAAAGCATGTGATTTTCCCCTGAGTTACGCCTACCACATTCTCTCTCTCCATTCCTTCCTTCATCACGGAGGATCCAAACACCGGATGGATTCTGAATCATAAATACTCATTAGTAATGTTGTGTCCGAAAGCAGTTAGTTCTTGATCATGTCATGATCTCCAGCCCAGCTGACTCAATGCGGTTCTGGACTCAGGAGAGTTCAGCTTAATGGATCTGACTGGAATTAAGGCGATGTTGACGAAACAAAATAGAGACAGGGAAAGTGAGACAGTGTTGGTGAATCTCCAGGGGAGTTTGAGTTCATGTTTATATTCAAGAACTGTCTTACTCATCATTTCATGTGAAAAGTAGTGGTGTGAAAAGTGAAGATATATAAATCTCTCATAACAACTATAAGTTTTAAACTTGCGGTTGCAATGAACACACTAATGACACAACACTTGAAAGCTTAAAAATAGTTACTCTATATCAGTCATAAGTGTTTGATGATAAAAGGATGAATTCACTTCCAGAGTAAAAATTAAAATAAAAAATACTGATAATTTACTCACCCCCATGTCATCCAAAATGTTCATGTCTTTCTTTCAGTCAAAAAGAAATTAAGATTTTTGAGGAAAACATTTAATGAATTTTTCTCCGTATGTGGACCAATGGGCAAGGCCCAAATTTCAGTTTCAATGCAGCTTCTAAGGGCTCTGTGTGATCCCAGCTGAGAAACTAAAGTCTTGTCTAGTGATTTTCCAAAAAAAAATTAAAATTGATATACTTTTTAACCACAAATGGTCATCTTGCACTAGCTTGACTTCACGCATTACGTAGTCATACGTAACATAGGTGGAAGTATTGACCCAGTGTTTACAAAGTGAACATGCAAAGAAAGTCAAACACCCTTTACAAAAAAAAAAAAAAAAAAAAGAAAAAGGTAAAACAGCGATGTCAGATGATTTTGAAGTTGGAGGGGAAAATGAGATAGAGTTTTTGTCCCTATCCTTTTTTAACCGAAGTACACAGACAAAGAACTAACCACACGTGACCTTTCCAGCGTGATCAAGTAATGCATGAAGTTACAGATGTGCATTGCATAGCTAGTGCATGAAGAGCATTTGTGGTTAAAAAGTATACAAATTTTTCTTTTTTTTTTTTCTTTCTTGGAAATGACCAATCGTTTAGCTAGATAAGACCCTCATTCCTCGGCTGGGATCGTGTTCTTTGAAGCTGCATTACAACTGCAATTTGGACCTTCAGCCCACTAGCCACCATTGAAGTCCACGATACGGAGAAAAATCTTGGAATTTTTTTCTCAAAAACCTTAATTTCTTCTCAACTGGAAAAAGAAAGACATGAACATCTTGGCATGGGGGTGAGTTATCAGGAAAGTTTTATTCTGGAAGTGAACTAATCCTTTAAGCCTAAAATATTGTGTGATCTATCTGTTCAAGATGCATATGAAATATTTTTTTTTTACAGTTCTGTTCAGACGGAGTCATGTTAAAATTATGAATAGAAGACATCTGTGATTTCACATACTGATGAATAAACAGACAGACAAAATATGATAGATAGACAAAAATAGAGAAAGGGGTGGATTGGACTGGAGTTCAAGCGAATCTGAGAAAGACAGACAGGAAGCGTGGGTGTGAGACAGTCAAGAATAGAGTGAGAGACATACAGAAAAAGATTCAGAGGGAACCTGAGTAAGACAGACGAGAACTGAGAAAAAGCAGAGACTGACAGACAAACATCGGCAGAATGAGAGACAGACAGGAAATCAAAGATAGCCTTTGTGAGACAGAGTCTGAAACAGATAGACAGACAGGATAAGAGTGAAAGTGTATGTTTGTGTCTTTCAACTGATGGTTCAGTAACTGTTAACCTGGTTTAGTAAATCCTGTCCACTGTGAGAGAAACAGAGAGACAGACAGCCCAGAGTAATCGACAAATGACAGCTCACATTCATTAACAAGTTGTGTTCATATTTATGTACATTTCCTTACAAAGGTTGGAAAGAAATATATATATATATATTTTTAAAGAAATGAATGGTTTTCACCAAGGACACATTGAAGGTGCAGTAAGCAAATTCTGAGAAACACTAGTGAAAATTAAGGTCAGCACCCATGTTTAAACAAACATGGTAAGCATCACAACTGTTTTCAGCAATGCAAATCATCATATTAGAATGATTTCTGAAGGATCATGTGACACTGAAGACTGGAGTAATGATGCTGAAAATTCAGCTTTGCCATCACAGGTATAAATTACATTTTAAAAGATTTTAAAATAGAAAAGTGCTATTTTAAATCATAACAATAAATTGCAATATTACTGTTTCACTATATTTTTGATTAAATTAATACAGCCTAGTGTACTTTCATAGTGTAACCTGTGTTATGGAACCATTTAGACAAAAAGGTTCTTCTATGGCAATGGTAGAAGAACCATTTTTGGTTCCACAAAGAACCATTCAGTCAGTTCTTTAAAGAACCATCTCTTTCTTACCTTTTTATAATCTGAAGAACCTTATTTCGCCACAAAGAACCTTTTGTTAAACAGAAAGGTTCTTCAGATGTTAAAGGTTCTTTATGGAACCATTTAGACAAAAAGGTTCTTCTATGGCATCGTGAAGCACCTTTATTTTTAAGAGTGTAGGTGAATCCAAGATGTTGGAATTGTCCTTTAAACTGTGTGTTCTTTGACCTGTGACATACTATTGACAACCACAAAAAAATGATCTAAAACAAGCAGCCTGCAATTTAACCTTGATGGACAACTTTATCACTTGCACTAAGGAGTCATCCAGTTCACTTGGCATTTTTTCAACTTTTTTAACCTAATGGCTCCTCAGCTCCCATGGCTTTTTGTGACAGTGAGTTTTTTGTATCACACTTTTACATGTGACATCCCATTTTATCATAGGTTAGCGTACTATTTTAAGGTTAGCAAACTATTTTATCATAGTATAGTACGCAAACCTTTATGGCATTAAATGTAGCACCTGTAGAAGAGGAAACTCTGTGGTAAAACGGGGTGCCGGATCAGTTTCTTTTGGACAGTTTAAGAAAGCGGAAGATCCTCCAACACATTCAATTACATTACTGACTCTTATTCGGCGCTATTTAAAGGCTGTGTGCTGGCTAGGCAGTTGTGTCGGCTCCAGCTGCTATATTAGCGTTAGCCGCGTGTGTGTGTGCCAGACTGACCCGTCAGCGCTACCGACTCAAGAGAGAACACGAGACACAAATAACTCCATTCCTACACACGGCCTTAAAGAGACAGAGAAACAGAAAGACTCCAGAGTGAGATTCAAATGAATGGAATTCAAAAACTAAATCATTGAAGGCAAACAATTTGCTGTCCTTGTTGTGGGAATGAAATTTACAAAAAAAAAAAAAATTCACTGAAATACAGTAAAACCTGACCTGACTTGAGGGAAAAATTTAAGTGGATGCATAAGCTAATAGCTCTGTTCCAAAACTACTGAGCTGCCTTGTACTGTTTCAATCAATCGATCAGTCAGTCAGTCAATCATGCCTAGAAATGTTGCCAAAGTAGGGATCTTACTAGGTTTTGGAACAAATCCAGAAGTCTAGAGTTCTAAAAAATTCCAAACAGTTTCTTTTAGGGCACATTTTTATTTTAAATAAACATTTGCCCTAAAAGCATAGCCTAAATGTCTGTTTTAAATATAATTACTTTTAAGACCAAACTGAGTACAAGGAAAGTTCCTTTAAGGACATACATTACCAAAAGTTGAACACAGAATTTGAATTTCTTGTGATCTTAAAGCCTATGTATTTTAATGGACGATTTAAAGTGATTCAGCATATATGAGAACTTTATAAATTTGGTTGAAAGAACACAGTGTGTGCAAAGTTTCACTTAAAGATGCATTTGAAATACTGTATCCATCAAAGTCCAAAAATAATCACGTGTCCACACTGTGTGGGCTCACATTTATGACTCATCAACTTCTGTGCAGACCTCAAGTGCAGAAAAAATGTTTCAATCACTTTTCAGCGCTACACTCAAAATAGAAGGAAAGTAGGACCCTTACATGGATTTTCCACATTTAACAGAAAAAAAGAGGTCTTGGGTTCCATAAAAGCATATTATTCTAGACTGGTTCTCCAGATAGATGACAAGTAAAAGCTCTGCAGCAATTCATGACTTTGTACGGTCACTATGATGAGCTACACTGAAAGACATAAATGCAGTGATAGCCATTTGTTAAATCAGACTGCATGCGAGCTTATTCAAAAACATCTAAAGAGAGACATTATGGTATTTTTACCACATACAGATCATTTATTAGGGATGATCTTTGGGGGAAAGCATTTCATAAAAAGAAAACATTATCCCCACTTCCAATAGTATTCAACTGACTAGTTCAAATTTGACTTGTTAGTGGATTTTGAGCCATTTAATCAGAAGCATGTCTTGAATAGATAAATTATCAGTTAATTGAATAGAGAGAAGCAGGTGGTTTGAGAAAATAAACCTGAATGAATTTTGTATGAAAGAGTGTGATTTCGCCAACCTAGGAAGGCAAAATGGTGTAGCAATGGGCACTCATGTCACCGATGACGTTCTGATTTTTGGATCAAGTGTAAATTAAGGTGCGGTTATTAGTACATCACATAAGAAAGATTGGTGTAATATCTAACTTTTAGAACCTCTTACTGTATTATCAATCCAAGGAAGACGCAAGTGCAATAAAATATAAATTTATTAACAACAGATTAAATAGCCACAGCCATATCACCCTGCAGCCCAAGACTGGTTGCCCACTGAAGCCAAGCAGGGTTGAGCCTGGTCAGTACCTGGATGGGAGACCTCCTGGGAAAACTAGGTTGCGGTTGGAAGAGGTGTTAGTGAGGCCAGCAGGGGGTGCTCACCCTGTGGTCTGTGTGGGTCCTAACACCCCAGTATAGTGACGGAGACACTATACTGTAAAGCACCGTCTTTCGGATGAGACGTTAACCGAGGTCCTGACACTCTGTGGTCATTAAAAATCCCATGGCACTTCTCGTAAAGAGTAGAGATGTAATCCCGGTGTCCTGGCCAAATTCCCTCCACTGGCCCTTGTCAATCATGGCCTCCTAATAATCCCCATCCACTTGATTGGCTTCATGATGACTCTCTCTCCTCTCCACCTGTAGCTGGTGTGTGGTGAGCGCACTGGTGCCGTTATGCTATGGCAGCCATCGCATCATCCAATTGGATGCTACACACTGGTGGTGGTTGAGGAGAGACCCCCTCGTATGATTATAAAGCGCTTTGGGTGTATAGCAATACACAATAAAAGCGCTATATAAAAATGGCTCATTCATTCATTCATTCATTCAACTAAATGAATTCAAAGGTTTAAATATAGTAACCATGTTTTTTTTTATTATTATTATTTGTTTTAATAAAACCATGGTTTATCATTTGTGAGGGAAGTTGTAAAAGTTAGCCAACTTATATGACATTTCACAGTTATAGTAATTGTGAATTTTGTCAGCTTATTTATGCTGATAATATCCAAAAAGCTAAAGAATCATATGATCAGGATGTTAAAATAAACAAAAATATAGATAAGCATGTCCCAGCCATGTTCGTCACTTCTTGCGGTTCCTTTAAACATTTCCGATGTGGTCTGTGTGTATTTGCAGCACGTTTCAGTATTTGGTTGTGTTATGAGTTTTTGCAGCACATTTCATTTTTGGCAGCGCAATTCTGTATTTGGTTGTGCTGCGAGTATTTTTAGCGCATTTCTGTATTTTGTCATGTTGTGAGTATTTTCAGCGCGTTTCTGTATTTTGTGGTGTTGTGAGTATTTGGATTGTGTTTATGTATTTGGTTGTTGTAAGTATTTGCAGCACGTTTCTGTATTTGGTTGTGTTGAGAGTATTTGCAATGTGTTTTTGTATTTTGTCACGTTGTAAGTTTTTGCAGCAGGTGTTGTCAAACTGATGACGATGTTTTCTTAATTTGCAAGTTTTTTTTTTTTTTTTTTCATTTTCAGCACATTGAGCTCTCTCGGCCACCCTAGGTGTTGCTTTGTCAGAGTTACATTATCTTATGGAAAGATAAACTGTTGCTACTCTGAAGCAAATAAGGTACAGAACCTTATAATGTATCAAACAAATAAATGAGCTATTCTTTGTTATGAATGAACTCCAATCAGCTATATAATCTCTAATGTAAATGAGAAAATCATATACTGATAATATACAATAGCCAAGGCCTTTGGAAGAGGTTTGGATAAGTGATATTCACGTTCTCTGTGGTCAAGTGAGCAGTCCGGTGGCAGTGATTTCATCCAATGGTTGTGCTGGTAACAATGCAGTGGGGAAAGGAACAGGAATCCGTTTTAGCAGCCTTGACCACAAAGCGCTGTAGGATGCTGATCTTCCGGAGCACCAAAGGGTCCTAAAATCTGGAACACTCAGATGAGGCCCTGGAGTAGGCACAGAAGGTCCTTAGCCTGGAACATGCAGACATACCTTGAAGTAAGTTTGCTCGCCGGAGCATAACCTTGTTGCAAATGTCTGGATGTCTTCTGCCTCTCTGGGCTAGAGACTCAGAACTTGGTCAGTCTGCTTGGTCTCTCTAGGATGGAAATGTTTTTTGTCTCGCTGGACAAAGATTCTAAACGCAGGGTCTCTTTTTCCTCAGAGCGTGGATTTATCTGTTGCTGCCTCAAAAGCTGGAGACTCAGAACTTGGTATCTGTTATTGCCTCTTCCCTCACGGGCCAGAAGAGACTCAGAATGAGTGTATCTGTTGCTGCCTTCCCTGTAACAGGCCAGAGACACAGAACAAGGAGTATCTTTCGGAACGGTATCTTTATCCCTTTCCTATGAGGAGGAGATCGCAATTTGGCTCTTCTCCATTTCCGTGCTGTGATTGGCTGTTTTCATCAGAGCAGGGGACATGGTGTGGCCCACCCTTCTTTCCTCTTGCTGCTGGATTACTTTGCAATTACTTTCAGCCCCTTTAGATTTTTCTAAAAGTTTTTTGTCTATCCAAAACTTAATTAAATCAAAGCTCTTTCTTTGATATTTTGTATGTTTAATCAACCGTGGAGATTTAAAGTGTTGAGAAACTTCAGAAAAAATTGAGCAGAGAATCACTTTATTAGCTGTTTAACCAACTTTGTATATGCGCTGTGTATATTTGATAGTTTTTCAGTAGCTTCATTCGCTGAGCCATACGTGTTCAACTGTACCAACCAAACCATGAACAAACAAACAAAAAAATAAAAAAAAAACACACCAAACAAGCTGCAATCGCAATCCATTTTTCAGTCATACACAGAAATGACAGCTTGGAACATTGGTGTAAAAAACATTGGCTTTGCATAGCATTGCATAACTCTATTCAGGGTGTGAACTACACAATGACCTTCAACAACATTTACTTTTTAAATAAAGGAATCGTTATAGATACATTGTAGAGTGCAATATTAAAGAAACAATACAGCCAAAAATGAAAATTCTGTCATTTAGTGACCCTGATGTCATTCGAAACTTGATGACTTTCTTTCTTCTGCAGAAAACAAAAGGTGAACTTTTTAACAATATTCTGAGGGTGAAGTTGATTAAATAACAGCATTTTTACTTTTTTTGGATGATCTCCTCTTATTCTTCTTCATTACTCTAAGATCATCATGCAACCCTCAATATTTTTATTTTTTATTTTTTTGCTGAGCATATTAGACAACGGTTTACAAACTTAAAATCTGTTTAAAGGAAATTCTAAACATTTTGACATACATTTGTGATATGTGCTATAATAAAGTGATAATGACATGACGTTGTCAAAGTACAACCCAAAATCGGACCTAATGGAAACCACTCAGGTAAAAGCAACCACAAGGTACAACCCCAAACCCTTTGCTCTGTCTCTAATTTGTGGGGTTTGATCCCCTGTAATTCGCACCCTGTAGGTGTATCTGTGTTATCTGAGGCTAAATGGTTGGCTTGCAAATGTAAGAATGTATATGAAGATTCGTGAACGTTCATATAAAAACATTATAGAACCAACATCGGAGATTAATGAGGGAAATCAAATGTAGCAATTCATGTGCAATCAGACACAGCAACTACAACAACAAAAAGAAAATGCATAAACATTAAAAGTGTTTACAGACTTATTAGACCTTCTTTGCTTCTGTGTAAGAACTATAGCAATGTTTTAATACTGACACTTAACATATAATAGGAAATAAAAATGTTTTAATGTTGCTATGAACTGATTGCTAAATAAGCTATTAAAGAAAATATTTGGTATCTCTAAACATCTTGCATTGCTTTGCTTTAAGTTCATTATTTATAAAAGAAAGGCATTCTGCATATCTGTGATTTTTTTTTTTTTTTCCCCTCTTTTTTTTCCATTAAACATGACAACATTCACGAAAACCTGTACCACACTTTTGGGGGGAAAAAAACAAAACCTTTTTTTTTTTTTTTTTTTTTTTTTTAGTTTGAATAAAGCAAGTTTAGTGCAATTTCAAATATGTAATTCTGTAAAATATGAACCCCATGAAACTGACAAGGTATACTGCAAATGACACAATATGTCTAAAATATGTTTAATAAACTATCATCTTTAAGTTAAAAGTGTGTTTTCTAAGAAAAGTTGTGCACTTGGAAGCTAAATGCAGGAATTAAAAAAAAAACTTTAAGTATTAAAGGGATGCTTTGAGCCCTTTAAATCCATGAAAGTCGTGCAAACAGGTAACAGCAAAGCCAAAGAATATTGCCAATATTTTGTAAGATGTATGTAACTATACATGTGTTTGTGTGGGTTTCAGTCACAGCTGAAGAAATCTTTAAAAAAAAGTTTGTGTGATACTTAAACATTCGTTGTCCTATAAATTCAGCGCCAGTTCAAACTATATACATAGTACAATGTGCATATCATTCATAGTTTCATTCAATAATGCTCTGTGTGTGTGCATGTGTGTTTGTATGGTGGTAAAATCCCTTGCTTACTATGCAGACAGATTCTGTTTTCTTTTTGTTGTGTGGTCATCAGCGATGTTTCCACAGATGCACATATTTTGTCATGCATTCCACAGTCCCAGTCAGTGATAACAGTTTTGTTCTGATATTAGAAGTCTGTGAAGAGTGCTAACACTTAAACCCCAGAGAGCACAGCTAGTCTCCCTACTGGAGTCTTCCACATAAAGAGGCTGGGAACATAATGAATCAACCTTGCAATGTGAATATTTAGGGATACAGTGTGGGTGAACTCATATGAACAGTCAGGAAATTACCTGGTCATGTTTCACCCCAAAACCAAAAGAAAGAAACAAAAACATATATATTAAGCATTAAGACCATGATGCTTATTATATACTATAATATATATTTACCAATTATTAACCAAATTTATTTTTTTTAAATGCCCTCCACCAATTCTTAGTACCTTGCAATGCAAAAAAGAATTGCTACAATGAAGATTTTTAAAGATTTTTTATGCTCATCAAGGTTACATTTATTTGATCAAAAACACAGTAAAAACAGTAATATTTTTTACATTTAAAATAACAGTTTTCTATTTTAATATACATTAAAATATAGTTTATTCCTGTTGTGGAAAAGCTGAATCTTCACTAGTCATTACTCCAGTCTTTAGTGTGATGCATGATCCTTCAGAAATCATTCTAAAATGCTTATTTATTATCAGTGTTGGAAACATTTGTGCTGCTTTATATTTTTTTGGAACCTGTGATACCTGTGATTTTCAGGATTCATTGATGAATAAAATGTTAAATAGCAGCATTTATTCAACATAGAAATATTTTGTAACAATGTCATCACCACTTTTTTTTTATCAATTTAACATATCTGTACTGAAAAAAAAATTATTAAAAAATAAAATAACGCACTGACCCCACAACTTTTGAAAAGTAGTGTATATTGGTAAAAAAAAATCTTTTTTTGTTTCCAACATTAACATTTAATATCCAACATTAATAATTCAGCATATTAGAATGATCTCTGAATGATCATGTGACACTGAAGAACAGAGTAATGGCTAATAAAAAAATATAACTGTTAATTAATTATTTAATTCTGAATTAAATAATGCCAAAATGCCAAATTTGTAAAATGCGTCATTTTCATTATAAAATATAAATGTATTTCTTTCTTTTTTTTCTTCTTTTGATTTTTGGAGGAAATAAGACCCTGACATTTCTTCATGATGTTCACCTGTGTGTGTATATGATCACTGTGTGTATATGTGCTTGTGGCCTTTCACATGAAGGGCCAGTGCAGCCCCAGGGCGAGGATGATGATGATGAAGCTGGCCATGGAAAGAGACGCATCCGATGAAGATGTGTTCTGGGTGATGGGCGAGTCGTGGAAGGAGACCTTCACTGCTTTTTTGGATACATCAGCTTCTGTGAGAGCTGAAAAAGACAGAACGAGAGAGATAATGAGAGAGAGCAACAACAGTACAGTCACATGTCTGACACGGTGTCTTATTGTTGAGGCAACAGTTCCTCATCAGGAAGTGAAATAGACAGCCAATCAGAAATAAATCTGAAAAATGGAGTCCGTCTTGCTGTGTGTGTGTGTGACAAGACTGTGCTTTTCTATCACATTAAAAACCTCCCCTCCTCCCATTACCCAGAATTCCTCTGTGCTGCTGACTGCAGCACTCCCTCACCCGATCCTGTCTCAGTGAAAAGTTTCGTAGCTCTATAATATCTCTTTTCTTTAGCCTGCAATCACCCTGTCCCTGTCTTCCATGCCCTTTACATTCATCTCTCTCTTTATCATTAATCTTTGTCTTTCTTTCCCTTCTTTTTACCCTTTTAAAGTCCCTGCAGCCCTGCATTTCCTCTCTCTATAGAGCTGTTCAGTCATGATGGCAATTTGTAGGCCAACTTGCCACGTGTTCCCTCATGGGTTTTTAGAAAAGTGGTTACAATTTATGGGCAAACAAGCTCTGTGGTTACATTTACTTGAAGAAACTTTCACATTTTGCTCTCCAACATAAGTTAAACAGTCAAACCTCAAAAGTGAATTTTGAAGTTGCTAAGTAACTTAAGTAGCATTTTCTAAACTCACGTCTTATATCTTAACGTGAGTGTTTTCACTTTAATCCTACTTAATCCCATGACCACAGGAGGCTATCTAGGGTGTCTTGGACCAAAGGAGGAGTTTCTGGCATCGAAAAGCAAGACTTACTATTAAAAGCCCTAGCTATCCACACACCAAATCGAATGTACACTCCTGTCAAAGTTTCCAGCCATTCAGCAGTGACATCCTAATGACTAATATCCCAGACTCTCAGGCAGTCTCCCGACTCCTTAAGCATCGGATTCTGCGACCTAATGCGTTTGTTGTTATGCAGAACAATGCACAATGAGCGGCCTATCCTTGGTGAGAATAAAGGTGATTGTTCTGGCGGAGGAGAAGGCCTTGCGTGTTTTGTGAGGTGTGGATGACACTGAAGGCTTGTCGACTCTAAAACAATAGAAAATGGGACTCTATGGTGCTTACAGCGCAAGACTTTCCATATACTCATAAGTGTGCCCAGAAGAAATCTGCAGACTATTTTCACATTTTCTGCTCTGATTAAATGGGAAATTCTGCAGATTGTAAACGTGGTAAAAACAGTTACACAGAGAGTACTACACTTATTATCAAAAGCTGAAAACACATCGAATCAAACCAAAAAAAAGGGGGCAAGGAATGAATACAGATGCATCTCAATAAATTAGAATGTCGTGGAAAAGTTCATTTATTTCAGTAATTCAACTCAAACTGTGAAACTCGTGTATTAAATAAATTCAATGCACATAGACTGAAATAGTTTAAGTCTTTGGTTCTTTTAATTGTGATGATTTTGGCTCATATTTAACAAAAACCCACCAATTCACTATCTCAACAAATTAGAATACTTCATAAGACAAATAAAAAAAAATTAAAAAAAAAAACATTTTTAGTGAATTGTTGGCCTTCTGGAAAGTATGTTCATTTACTGTATATGTACTCAATACTTGGTAGGGGCTCCTTTTGCTTTAATTACTGCCTCAATTCGGCGTGGCATGGAGGTGATCAGTTTGTGGCACTGCTGAGGTGGTATGGAAGCCCAGGTTTCTTTGACAGTGGCCTTCAGCTCATCTGCATTTTTTGGTCTCTTGTTTCTCATTTTCCTCTTGACAATACCCCATAGATTCTCTATGGGGTTCAGGTCTGGTGAGTTTGCTGGGCAGTCAAGCACACCAACACCATGGTCATTTAACCAACTTTTGGTGCTTTTGGCAGTGTGGGCAGGTGCCAAATCCTGCTGGAAAATGAAATCAGCATCTTTAAAAAGCTGGTCAGCAGAAGGAAGCATGAAGTGCTCCAAAATTTCTTGGTAAACGGGTGCAGTGACTTTGGTTTTCAAAAAACACAATGGACCAACACCAGCAGATGACATTGCACCCCAAATCATCACAGACTGTGGAAACTTAACACTGGACTTCAAGCAACTTGGGCTATGAGCTTCTCCACCCTTCCTCCAGACTCTAGGACCTTGGTTTCCAAATGAAATACAAAACTTGCTCTCATCTGAAAAGAGGACTTTGGACCACTGGGCAACAGTCCAGTTCTTCTTCTCCTTAGCCCAGGTAAGACGCCTCTGACGTTGTCTGTGGTTCTGGAGTGGCTTAACAAGAGGAATACGACAACTGTAGCCAAATTCCTTGACACGTCTGTGTGTGGTGGCTCTTGATGCCTTGACCCCAGCCTCAGTCCATTCCTTGTGAAGTTCATCCAAATTCTTGAATCGATTCTGCTTGACAATCCTCATAAGGCTGCGGTTCTCTCGGTTGGTTGTGCATCTTTTTCTTCCACTCTTTTTCCTTCCACTCAACTTTCTGTTAACATGCTTGGATACAGCACTCTGTGAACATCCAGCTTCTTTGGCAATGAATGTTTGTGGCTTACTCTCCTTGTGAAGGGTGTCAGTGATTGTCTTCTGAACAACTGTCAGATCAGCAGTCTTTCCCATGATTGTGTAGCCTAGTGAACCAAACTGAGAGACCATTTTTAAGGCTCAGGAAACCTTTGCAGGTGTTTTGAGTTGATTAGCTGATTGGCATGTCACCATATTCTAATTTGTTGAGATAGTGAATTGGTGGGTTTTTGTTAAATGTGAGCCAAAATCATCACAATTAAAAGAACCAAAGACTTAAACTACTTCAGTCTGTGTGCACTGAATTTATTTAATACACGAGTTTCACAATTTGAGTTGAATTACTGAAATAAATTAACTTTTCCACGACATTCTAATTATTGAGATGCACCTGTAAATCCAAGATTAAAATGTTTAAGTATCACCAATGAATATTTAAAATACCATTATTAATATTAAATAGTCATATACTTCAAATTATCACAAGGATTTTTGCTTTTATTGGCAATATAATATAATATAATATAATATATGTACAGTTTCTGAGGATAAAATGTTTAATTATTGTCATTTAATAAAAATTAACATTAAATAGGCTAGAAAATAAATAATTAAATAAAATAAAACAATATAATATAATATAATATAATATAATATAATATAATATAATATAATGTACACATACATACATACATATATATATATATATATATATATATATATATATATATATATATATATATAATGTAATTTATTTTTATTAAAAAAATATATTGCAATAAAAATATATGACATAACATGAAAGTTCACACAAGTAGATTCGTCTTATCTTTCATATCTCTGTCTCTCATCCTGTCTCTTCTTCTCCCTCTCTAATGAAGAAATCATCCAATGAATCCAAAAATCACTTCATCCATGCCAACAAACATATTTGTTTATTTTAAATATATTTTATGCAGAATTTGCCAGCTCTGAAATGAAGAACCCAAACAGTAACGCTCTATGTGTGGGATGGAAAACAACATTCATGCCAAAAACAGCCATGATCTCATTAGCAGCCACAGGACCAAGAACAAAATCAGCCTCTGTCACAACTCTCTTTCATGCTAATAAAGTTATCAGCTCGCAATCATCACCCTGGCATGCTCAAGAACAGCAATGATGTCTGAGAGCATAAGTGCCATCATCCAAAGTGATTATGGGCTGAATCATCTTCTCTGAAATTTCTCAAACATTCTCAAGACCTGTTTGCTCTCTAATAGTCAAGTTTAGCCTTCTCGTTCACAGGTTTCATGCTGTGCACCGAGAAGCTGTCAGGGATCGGTCTATCTGACTGGGTGTGTGTGTGTGTGTGTGTGTGTGAGAGAGAGAGAGAATGTTTGTCTCTGTCAAGGGTGTGTAAGAGAGAAAGAGGGTGTTGGGTAAGACTTGCCAATTAGTCAACAATTAACAGAAAACCCACACAAAATTTCAACAAAGACTTGAAGGCAGAAGCTTAGATACATTTTAAGAAAGAATATTTCAAAATTTTCATGAGATACTGTACCTACATGCATGTGGAAGTAGCTATAGCTACAGTAACAATCATACATTAAAGCTGTTAAACTTCAGCCAGCATACTAAAAAAGTAGTTGCTAAACGTTTTATTAGTAGCTTGCAGTGTTGCTTGTATTGATACTTTTAAAATAAACATATTTTACAAGTATCTTGGCTGTAGTTTAACTACATTAAATGACGATAACGTTAAGGGGACATTTTATAAATGTCCCCTTAAATTTTGGGGTAAATTTTTAAAATTTTTAAAATTGTATTTACTTTTTTTTTCTGCCATTGACATTACTCAGAAAAAAATATCACAATTAACCTTAATTCACCAATATATAAAATTAAAGAACTATATAAACAAATATTTAAAAAAAACATGCCAAAATCTGTAAATCTGACTGCCTATAAATAACAGCACACCTTTCTTAAAAAAAGAAAAGAAAAAAGAAAAAAAAAACTAACCCAACTGTAATGTTTGACACTCCAATTTATATAACAGAGTAACAATAATAAACAGCAATAGTTTATTAAATATTTATTTGTTACAAACATGATGTAAAATACCACAGAAGGAAGGATGTCTAGAAACAATACTGAGTTTAATTAATTACTCAAATTAATTGGTGAATCAGGCTTCTGAATCGTTCCACTGAAATGAACAAGTGGTTCACTAAACTGAACATAGAAAAAAGCAATATATTTAAAATACATTTGTTTCATTTAAAATACAAGTATAGTTCAAATCTATTAACATCTAATAACTGACATCGCTCAAGATTTACAAATTATAATTAAAATTTATTTGGAGTACTACACGTGCAAAATGCACATTTCTTAACAATAATCCAAAAATGTCTTTTAATGTCACTATTGATGAGGACTATATGATCTTTGAATAATATCGGTCTTTAAATGCAAGATATTTAAAGTGTACTTAAAGTATACTTGCAATAGTTCCACTTTAGCACAATCAAATATACTTCAGTATATCTTTAGTTGGACTTCAGTACTACTTCGCACAATTAAAGTGCATAAAGTATAAAATTAGTTGTTCCAATTTAGTATACCAGTTTAGTATACCAAAAGTTAAATTGCAAAGTAGTTTTATAAATATGTTAATGTATTTGTAGCATACTTAGCATGAAATAAATGTATTTCAATTAAATTTTAGTAAATTTATGTCTCACTAAGGGAATAAGAGAGAATAGTATATTTAAGATAGATGCATTGTTATTTATGTACATTTAAGGCAGAAAGAGAACATGTATATACACTATATAGACTTGCCTTTAATAAATACAACTTCTCGCACTGCACCAGTTCTCAGGATTGCTGTTTATCGCTGTTAATCCCACTGCACGTGTTGGACCCCTAAAATAAACACTTGTTTATCTTACAGAGCTCATAACCAGGGCACTAAAATAGCTGCACTATTTACAATTTAACCGAAATAGACCCAGACGGTCTCAACAACCTGTGCATAACAGACAGAAAAGCAAAACTACAAATCTCTGGAGAGTGTGTCACATCGTCTGGTTTGCTCAAGTGGAAAAGCTCTCAAAGCCGACTCTAAAAGCTACAAAACACCACAAAAATCAAAACACCTGCCAGCTCTCTTTAAAAGCATTTGCACTCCGCAGCAACCAAACCAGCATTCAAGCCGCCTGCTATGTTTTTTTTTTTTTTCCCTTCCATCATTTCATCCTTAGGTTTATTCCACCTATCAGTCTACCCTTTGGTTTATTTCTTCCATCAGTCTCTCTCTGGGTGACTTGCAAGTCCCACTGGTCACAACCTGGCTTCACTTATGAAACTCAGTAGGAAAGAATGTATTCAGATACTATCATTTGCCATGTAACCAAAACTGCATGTGCTGCAGACTTTGCTACTTAAGCCACATTGGGAGGTGCTCATTTGCAAAGACTAAAAAAAAATATTTTCTAAAAAGAAACAAAGAAAGACAAGAAAGGAAAGATTTCTCTTGGATTTGGTTAATGTCTCATGAAGGAGTCAAATGCAGTCGTCGAAACTTGTTGATTCCAAGCACTGGGTATTTAAAGCTAGACTGATACAGATTCAGGGATTATGGAGGTCACTGTTTTTATATATCAGATTTAGACTCTAAATCCTTGTTGGTGTGACTTGCAGCCTCGCTGATTGTAAGATGATTCAGCATTGTGGTGTTGTGGTAGGAAAGATGGACTGAGAGAAAGAGAGAGAGAAAAGTGGATTGGTACATTCATGACTCTGACTGGGTGGGAAGTGATCAGCATCTGATGGGAAAGATGACAATTACCCATGACCTTTGTTTCTCAGCGTTGCCATGGGGATTTTGTCACCAAATTATGTGACTTTCCCATTGTTGCTGCGACTTTTATTAACGTTTTGCGATAAGGAGCTATTTTGGGGATATTTATATATATTTGGCAATTTTTGGCAATTTTTTGGTGGTTAACAAACAAACATAAAAAAGAAGTCACACATTCTGTAATTTGTAACGTCTTTGTTCTCTCGTTATCATTTCACAATATAGTAAATATAGCTGAAATCACTGCACAGCTGTTGTCTTTAACTTGTGTGGATGGTGATTTTGCCAGACGACGTCTTGTTTTTAAATCTGGATTTTAGCAGTGCAGAGCAGCAGACTGGAAGTAACTGCATATCGTTTTAATGAATAGCATTGTCTGACAACAGAAACATAAAAATATGCAAATGAACATTTTTATTTGGAATATGGCTGTATTAAAATAGGAATAGGCTGTATGAAATGGAAACGAACAACCTATCAAATCTATAGATTACACCAACTATCTGTCTGTATTGCTATCTCTGTGTGTTGTAAAATTTTGTTATAATGGTCACATTATAATGTTTTTCAGTGCTTTTTGTATGTTTTTTATGGTTTACCCAGACTCTGAACCCTTAAATCAGGGGTGTCAAACTCAGTTCCTGGAGGGCCGCAGCCCTGCAGTTTTGTTCCAACCCTACTCCAACACACAAACCATGTAGTTTTCAAATAAGCCTGAAGGATTTGATTAGCTGGATCAGGTGTGTTTAATTAGGGTTGCATCTAAACTCTGCAGGGCTCCGGCCCTCCAGGAACTGAGTTTGACACCCCTGCCTTAAATAAAATCTATTATTAAAATATTAATATTATTTTTTAAAAATTATGATGCAAAGATCAGAGTGAAATAAGCCATTTTCATATTTATTTATCAATTCTTACACAAATTATGACTGTCTGTAGGTTGCCATTTATATCACAACCAACAAATTTTGCCAAGCTGGTGTACTTGGTTTGTGAACAGATTTTTATTTATTTATTTATTTATTTATTTTTGTGAAGCATGTCCAATCAAGCTGTAATTTTTTCTAAGATATAATTAATTAAAATTAGATGCAAACATGCAAAAAATTAAGTCTTTTTTTTAATTTTGTATCAAAATTTCACAAAGTTAAATAAACACTCAAAATACTACAAAAAAAGGACCAGTATTATTTCAGTGTTTTAAAAGCATCACTGCACTGATATTGTTAACTAAAACTTACAACTTGAACAATATTTTTCCTGCCTTACAAGCACTGCTAATTCCTTCAGGAAATGCAAATCTACTTCCAATTTGCACTCAACTGTAATGAATATTTCACATCTGATTACTTTTAAGTGTTTCTTTTTAGCTAATTGGCCCCATCTCTGATTATGTCCGCATGTCTCTGATCGGTACAGTAATACTCTGCTCAGTACTGTACTGATGCTGCATGGTCAAGCATTTAGGCGATCAATAAAACAGCCATCCCTGAAGGACTCCAATTATCACATGATACTTTGGACAGCAGCCAAAGGAGTGGCTACAAACTAGTGAGCAGACAAAAACAGACTCAAAATACCCAGTCAATTATATCCTGAACGGTCCTAATATCTATAATTATTAACTCAAAACACATATGAAAATAATCTATCAAACATTACAAGAATATTCCAAATTTTTTACAACATCATACTTATTTGGACAGCATTTTTGGCATGCTGCCAATTAAAATAAATAAATAAATATTATTTATATAGGTGTAGTTTGCATGTAGCCTAAATAATTGTTATAATTTGTTAATTGTTAAAAAATGTATTTTTTACATTATAAACTGTTCATTCAGCTAGAAAAGCTAACTGCAAAAAGACAACTGTACAACTTCTTGTAGAAGAATTCAGGTCTAAATGCTTAAAAAAAGCTCCACATTTCTGCTTTTAAATCTTGTGAGTGTGTCTAAATTGAATGAATTTATCAGCGACAATAACAAAAGCCCCTTATAAGGAGGTGTGAAGGTGTTTTCCATCACTGACTGTCCTTACGAGCTATAATGAGCATATTTCACACAGATTTGTTTATTCAGTTCTCAGACTGCAGCCACGGTGGCCATTTAAACGGGAGGTTGACCTTCTGTTGCCTGGCAATCCACCTTTACAGAGCAGCTCTGATAAAGAGCATTCAGCAGAAGCATAATAAAGGCCAACAAGAGAGAGAGAATGGAGAGGAAAGACACAGATGAATAAAGGCTATAAAGAAGAAGTGACAGAGGTAAAACAAAACAAACAACAACAACAAAAAAAACATTTCAATTTAATTATCAAAATATGAAGTTGTTCATTTAATGCTGTCCCATGGATGCACTTTGCGTACAGGTTCTGTACAGAATAAAGTCTAATCCACCCTGCAGCTTATTCTAGCTAAGAAGCGATCTGACTCGCATGTAAAATGTCCAACCATGTCTTTACATGATGTTTATTAATGGGTAATTCTTAAATCTCTTACAGAGAAATATATACAGATGTACAGATCTCATTTACTTAAAATATTTGGAACTTCTTCCTTGTACATGCTGATTACAGCCTGAGTATCATTATTAAACACTATTTGACCTAAATTACATACTATTGACAATGAAACTATTACAATTAAGCTGTTGACAATGAAACATACCATTCAAAAGTCTGGGGGTTTTAAGATATTTTTGTTTGTTTGTTTGTTTTGGAAAGAAGTCATTTATGCTCACCAAGGCTGCATTAGTGTGATAAAAAAACAACAACGACAAAAAAAAAAAAAAAAAACCGGCAAAACAGCAGTACTGTGAAATAATTGTTTTCTATATTCATACATTTTAAAATATAATTTACTCTTGTGATGGCAAAGCTGAATTTTCAGCAGTTACTACTCCAGCCATAAATGTTACATAATATGCTGATTTGGTGCTCAAGAAACATTTCTTCTTATTATCAATGTTATAAATAGTTGTGCTGCTTAATATTTTTGAGATAACTGTGATATTTTTCAGGATTCCTTAATGAATACAAAGTTCAAAAGAACAGAATTTTATTTGAAATAGGAATTTTTTATAACATTGCACATGTTTTTGATGTCACTTCCGATCAATTAAATGCATCCTTGCCCAATACAAGTATTAATTTATTTAAAAAGAAATATGTATTGCATATGTAATGTGAGCACTATTCGAATAAATGACTTTTTTTTTTTTTTTTTTTTTCAAAATGCATAGACGTTTGGTTAAAATTTGGTCTATTACAGTTTATATTACAGACATATTTATAATTTTTCAAATTATCATCAACTAAAATACAACTTTAACTGACAAAAAATATTAAGTAATTGAAGTCTGATTAAAATGGACAATGAGAATATAATATTACAAAACTGACTCAGTGGCATTTCACCTAGACAGACAGACAGACAGATAGACAGATGCAGCTGCATAAGCTTTTATAGATTCCAGTGAAGGATCTCTTGAGTGTTTGTGTGAGTGAGTAAGAGAGAAATGTTGTTCACAATGACTTCTGTAAATGCAGACAGTTGCCACAGTCCTCTCCATAGGGATGCGGTCAGACTGGGTCAGAGCTACATGTAGGAGGACTAAACCATTAGCAGAGGTCACAAAAACAACACCCACACGCACAAACACAGCATTTCTGCAATCACTGAAAAAGACAGTGGTCAACTTTACACTGACCCACTTAGCAGCAAGAAAAACTACACTGTTAGGCAAGTATTTCATAAATTGTACACCGAAAGTGAGCAATATGATGAACACTCCCATTGCATTACAATCAACAAAGCTGTCACAGCAGATTTACACTGTTTCATGTGATGTTTTGAGCCCTGCAGTCCAGTGCTCGCTCACTGTTCTGGACTCTTACAAATACTGTAATCACTGAAGCTGTATACACTGCAAAATAGATCTCGTATTTACATTGTATTGATTATAATGGGTGAGTTTTAGTTTTGCTATGTTGCTTGCAGCCGGTGTGTTTAGGAAACACCATTACAAAGTGGCCATTACAACATACTGTAATTCCAAATTATTTACATTTCAGTTTGGTTTTAATGCTTCTCTGATTGGTTATGCTTATTTTCAGTTTGGTTCTGCACACATCAAACTGCCTAAATTCAGTCTTTATATCTTTATGACTAGATAGGACTGGATGAAATGTCTGCAAAAGTTGCTGCAAAAAAATCTAAATAGGGAGAAGGAAAAAATATAATCAACAGCTGAGGAACTTTTTCATGTTTAGTTAATTGTGAATGCCATAATGCACCAATATAAACATTCTGGCTGATGACTCATGAATAGCTAATACTATTTGACTAAATAAATTAAATAAAACTTATTTTAACTAAAATGAAGCATCAAAACAATTTAATTTACAGAATAAAAATTTGATGTTCATTTTGAGATTTTCTAAAGATTACATTAAACAGTGTTATTTAATTATTTGTGTTTTTAAAAATAACTTTAGCTGACCATTAATTGATCCCAAAAAAATAAAAAAATAAAAAAAATCTACATTTAAAAATAGGAAAATGAAAATGCACAATTAAATATACAATATCCAGTTAAAAATAAAATCATGGTAATAAGGCATTAAGAAATTATATATGCACTAATCTGCAAACATTACAAGAACAGAAATCTAAACATTGAATAAAGACATTTCATTTTGTTGAAATATTACAGTAAAAGGTTTTGGATATTTCCTTTTTTCACTCTATACAGTAAACTAAAAATAAAATAAAATTAAATTAAATTTAGGGATAAAATGTTATATTAATGAGGCATTTGATCCTAAAATCTCTTTAGAATATAGACAGGAATAAAACTGAAGTGAAGATTTCTGACTAATCTAATCTGCAGAAAATGGTCTTTACAGAATGAAATCCATAGTTGAAAATAGCATTTAATAAAATAAACACTTAAATATGTATTTTGGATGTTATCTTCCCACTATCTGAAAGAAGACATGTTATGGCCTAAGATCTCAAAATGGACCAGTGAATGAAAAAAGTGTTTTGACCTGGAGAGTCTTGCCTTAAAACGGCACATTTAGCCCATAAGCAATAGCCTGACTGCAGAAGGATGTGATGTTTGGCAGTTCATTATCCAAGCAAACATCAGGTAGAAAGTACAGGATATAACCAAAGATGAATCCAGACTTTCAATAAGCATTAGTAAAACTAATGTGCCATGTGTATATTCCTGTGAAGGCTGTACGAGTGTGAAAGTGTGGAGAAAGATTCCCTAAAATTCAAGAATTGTTGACCTGAGGTTATCTCTTCATTTAAGATATATTAAACAGTCTGCAGGGAGCCATATTCATTAGATTAGCACATCATAAACACCCCAGAAAGACCTCAGGACTACAGCGATGAGTGAGGAAAAATACAGCAAATGAGAAGCACTTAGGATAGTTATAGTACCTCTTCCCAAAAAGCCGCATGATTTGAGGTACCATGTCCATAAAAGGCGCAGATCGTGTTACGCCCCAAAGTTTAATGCTTATGGTTAGGGGTCTGTTCAAATCCACAAAACATGGTGAAGTTTAACATATCTGTGTCAAACCCAGAGCAGATCCATCACTCACACACCATATAAACATTTCTCTGTGGGCAAACATTCGAATCCCAATGTTTGCGTTCAAGAGTGTGTTTCTGGATAAACTCGGAGAACATCACAGCATAGGAGAGCTAGGCCGCTAATGGGATGTAGATATTTCAAACATCAAAACAACACTCTTCATCCATAATGAGCCATCCCAAACTCCTGCTTTCTTTAGGGAAACAAAAACATACATGGAGGCTTGTGGGATTTCGAGCGTTCTATGCGTGTTTGTGTGGTGGGAGAGAGTTTCTCTCAAACCCAGCCGTTGTTTTTCCTCTATAATCCACAAGTTCTGAGAAGGTGCTTCCCAGCTGTGGCGGCTGCCTGAAGGGGAACATTCCGGGAACATTCAGGGCTGTGTCCAGGATATGGGCAGCTCTCGTCCGCCTTATCGAGCTTAGGTCGCAATCCCACGGATTACGCCTGGGTCTCTCGGCCCTGCACGCACATTCTTTTCACTTTATGCAAAGATGACAAACAATGAGTGAGAAAGAGAAGTTGATGAATGTTTCATTATCTGGTACGGTAATGGCTGATGGAATTGAGATAGCCTACTAGGGATGCTGTTAATTTGTACAGTTGTTTTCACTGTCTGTCGTGATTTTAAGGAGAAGACCCCTGGCCTGGCCTGTTCTGTTTGACAGATGTGGACTCAGTTAGGACGGATATTGCAAGCAGTTTTAGCAATTTCCTGGTCCGCTTTCATCTGAGATCCACAGCAGAGACTCAACAGGTCTTTAAGAAAGGGTGGCCCTCCACACCGCCTTAAAGAAATATGTTCTGTAACCCTCATGTTGCTGTCAAAATCCAAAATGGCTAATAAAGCAACACCATTAAACTGGTCAAGACTTCTAAAGCCATTTGATGGTGTTTCTTCAACAATGGGCAAATCTGGCTCTATGGATTGAAAATATAAATTTGCTCTTTTGAAACACACGTTTCATACTCTGATTAGTTTACTTCAGTTGTTAACATCGTTAGTACAATTTACTGTTAATATTGTCCATTTATAATGTTACTAAAGGTTTCAATCAAACTTCTATTAGAATTTATATCAGATTTCTATCATTGTCCACAAAAATATGAAGCAGCACAACTTTTCTCAACATTGATAATAATAAGAAATGTTTCTTAAGCAACAAATCAGTATATTAGAACGATTTCTGAAGGATCACGTGACACTGAAGAAATATGCTGATAATTCAAGCTTTGCACCACAAGAATAAATTACATTTTAAAACATATTGCAATAGAAAAGAGTTAGTGTAAATCGCAATAAATTTCACAATATTACTGTTTTTACCATATTTTTTGATCAAAAGCATAAGAGATATATTAAAAAAAAAAAAAAAAAAAAAAAAAAAAAATATATATATATATACACACACCACCTCAGTGGAGTTACAAATTATGTAATACGTGCTTAATAGCATGTTATGATGAAAAATAAAGTTAACAAATTTAATAAAACAGCTAAAATTGTATCTAATTTACAAACAATAAAATAATACCTTTACACTTTCTTGCATAATTTTAGCTTGACTATGCATAGTGTATGTGTACACACACAAAAAAAATGCTGTTCAAGTCTCTTTTTCATATATATATATATATATATATATATATATATATATATATATATATATATATATATATATACACACACACACACACACACACACACATATACAGGTGCATCTCTAAAAATTAGAATATCACGAAAAAGTTCATTACATGTAAAATAAAACATTTCAAAAGTTTTTTTTTTTGTTTGTTTGTTTGTTTTAGTTTTGATGATTAGAGCTTACAGCTAATGAAATTAAAAAATCAGTAACTCAAAATATTAGAATATTTACATTTGTGTTTCAATAAATTACCATCCCTACAGTATAAATTCTGGGTATCTCTTGTTCTTTGAAACCACAATAATGGGGAAGACTGCTGACTTGGCAGTGGTCCAGAAGGCGAACATTGACACCCTCCACAAAGAGGGTAAGTCACAGCGGGTCATTACTGAAAGGTGTGGCTGTTCACAGAGTGCTGTATCAAAGCATATTAAATGCAAAGTTGACTGGAATGAAGGAATTGGGTAGGAAAAGGTGCACAAGCAACAGGGATGACCGCAAGCTTGAGAATACTGTCAAGCAAAGCTGATTCAAACACTTGGGAGAGCTTCGCAAAGAGTAGACTGAAGCTGGAGTTAGTGCATCAAGAGTCACCATGCTCAGATGTCTTCAGGAAAATGGCTACCAAGCCACTACTGAAACAGAAACAATGTCAGAAGCATCTTACCTGGGCTAAAGAGAAAAAGAACTGGACTGTTGCTCAGTGGTCCAAAGTCCTCTTTTCAGATAAAAGTAAATTTTGCATTTCGTTTGGAAATCAAGGTCTGGAGTCTGGAGGAAGACTGGAGAGGCATAGCATCCAAGCTGCTTGAAGTCCAGTGTGAAGTTTCCGAAGTCAGTGATGATTTGGGGTGCTGTGATGTCTGCTGGTGTTGGTCCATTGTGTTTTATCAAGTCCAAAGTCAATGCAGCCATCTACCAAGAGATTTTGGAGCACTTTATGCTTCCATCTGCTGACAAGCTTTATGGAGATGCTGATTTCCTTTTCCAGCATGACTTTAGCACCTGCCCACAGTGCCAAAACCACTTTGCTGACCATGATATTACTGTGCTTGATTGGCCAGCCAACATTCCTGACCTGAACCCCATATGGAATCTATGGGATATTTTCAAGAGAAAGATGAGAAACAGTCGATCCAACAATCCAGACGAGCTGAAGGCTCAATAGTGCCACAGCAGCAGTGCCACAGGCTGATAGCTTCCTTGCCACACATCATTGATGCTGTCATTTGTGCTAAAGGAGCCCCGACCAAGTATTGAGTGCATAAATCAACATACTTTTAAACATAACTTTACATAACTTGAACTTTTCTCTTTTACTAATCCTTTTTTTTATTTTTTTTATTGATCTTTTTATTGATCTTAGGAAATATTATAATATTTCGAGATACTGGATTTTTGACTTTCATGAGCTGTAAGCTGTAATCTTCAAAATTAAATGAAAAAACTTTTGAAATGTTTTACTTTACATGTAGGCCTAATAAATCTAGAATATATGAAAGTTTTACTTTTTTTTAAATAAGTTACAAAAAAATTTAACTTTTTCATGATATTCAAATTTTTTGAGATGCACCTGTATGTATGTATGCATGTATGCATGCATGCATGCATATATATATATATATATATATATATATATATATATATATATATATATATATATATATATATATATATATACAGTGCCTTGTGAAAGTATACATACCCCTTCATTTTTTTCATGTTTTTTTTTTGTTGCTGCCTTATGTTAAAATCCTTTAAATTAATTTTTTTCCCCACATCAATCTACACTGCGTACACCATATTGACAAAGCCAATCCAGAATTGTCACAACTACGTAAATTTATTGAAAAATAAAAAACTGAAATAAGTACATTGCATAAGTATCCATACCCTTAACTAAATATATAGCTGAAGCACCTTTACAGCCTCAAGCCTTTTTTGTTTGATGCGACAAGCTTTGCTCATGAGCATTTGGCAATTATCTGTCATTCTTCTCCTCACCTCTTCACCTCTCAAGCTCTGTCAGGTTGGACCGGGCAGATGCACATTTTCAGGTTTCTCCAGAAATATTTGATTGGGTTCAAGCTCAGGCTGTGGCTGGGCCACTCAAGGACATTCACAGAGTTGTCTATAAACCACTCTTGCTGTGCGTTTAGGTCCATTTTCCTGTTGGAAGGTGAACCTTCTGCCCAGTCTGAGGTTCTGAATGCTCTGGACTGGGTTTTCATTAAGGCTATCTCAATATTTTGGTGCACTGAGCTTTTTTTCTACTCTGACGAGCCCCTCAGTCCCTGCCGCTGAAAAACAGCCCCACAGCATGAGGCTGCTACCACCACACTTTACTTTTGGGATGGTACTCTGCAGGTGATGAGCAGTGCCTGGTTTGCTTCAAACATGATGCTTGGAATTTAGGTTCATCAAACCAGAGAATCTTGTTTCTCACAGTCTGAGGGTCCTTTAGGTGCTTTTTTGCAAATTCTAAGTGTGTTTTCATGTGTCTACACTGAAGAGAGGATTGAGTCTTCCCACACCGGGACTGGTTCTTTTCTCTGGATCTGAAAGATGCCTACTTTCATATCCAGATAGCCCCCCATCACAGGCCATTCTTGAGATTCACCTTTGAGGGAGTTGCTTATCAATACACGGTCCTTCCCTTCGGGCTGTCCCTGTCTCCTCACACTTTTATGAAGTGCATGGATGTGGCTCTTTCCCCTCTGAGACAGAAGGGAATCCGCATTCTTGACGACTGGCTCGTCCTGGCCCAGTCAGAGGCGGAGTCGCTATCACACAAAACCCTTTTCCTCAGCCACTTGGAATGCCTGGGGCTCAGGGTAAACTTCGCCAAGAGTGCGCTGTTTCCCAGTCAACGAGTCTCGTTCCTGGGAACAGTGCTCGACTCGGCGCAGATGAGGGCAGTGGCTACATCAGAGCACGCTCTGAGCATCCAACAGCGTGTGGCCTCCTTCAAGGCCGGCACCTTTCACACCCTCAAGAGGTTTCAAAAGATGCTGGGCCTCATGGCCGCAGCATCTAGAATGCTGCAGTTGGGTCTGCTGCGTATGCGCCCCCTTCAGCGCTGGCTGAAACCACGGGTTCCATCTCATGTGTGGCATCACGTGCATCTGCTTATCAGGATGGATCAGGCTTGCGTGGCGACCCTGACCTCCTGGATAAATGTCCAGTGGATGAAGCAGGGCGTTCCCCTGGGAAAGGTCTGCAGAAGGAAGGTAGTTTCGACAGATGCTTCCAACACAGGTTGGGGAGCTCTGTGCGAAGGGAAACCAGCATTCGGTCACTGGTCGATAGCGGAAAGCAGCCTGCACATCAACTGCCTTGAAATGCTGGCAGTGTGGCGGGCCTGCCAAACTGTCCTGCCAGACCTATGACTGTGGTATCCTACATAAATCGCCAGGGAGGACTAACCTCGAGGCGGCTCCTCGTGCTGGTGGAACACCTCCTGGAATGGGCTCAGCACAATCTATCCTCGCTCAGAGCAGCACACGTCCCGGGCAAACTGAACCAGGGAGCAGACATGTTGTCACGGAGCAGAGTCTCCTCAGAAGAGTGGATGCTCAATCCGCAGACGGTTCAGAAAATTTGGGAAATCTTTGGCAAAGCGGAAGTAGACCTCTTCGCCTCAAGAGACAATTCTCACTGCCCGATTTATTATTCCAAGGACAAGGATGCGTTGGCCCACGAATGGCCCAACCTCCTCCTCTATGCATTTCCCCTGATCGCTCTGATCCCTCAGGTAATCAGGCGAGTCAGGGAACAAGGACGCAAAGTGCTCCTGGTAGCCCCGCTCTGGAGGAACCAACATTGTTTGGCAGAGCTGTCGTACCTGCTCATGGCAGCTCCGTGGTCCATTCCCCTGAGGCGAGATCTCCTCTCCCAGGAGACAGGACGATATGGCACCCCAGGCCGGAGCTGTGGGCCTTGCATCTGTGGCCACTCGACGGGAGCCTGTCAGTCTCCCAGAGTGCATTATGAACACTATCTCCCAGGCTAGAGCTCTGACTACGAGACGTCTCTACGCCCTTAAGTGGTCAGTGTTCTCCACCTGGTGCTCATCCCGCGGCGAGGACCTACTGGTCTGTGATGTATCAGTGATACTGCCCTTCCTGCATGAGCTGTTGCATAAGGGTCGTTCCCCATCCACGCTCAAGGTTTATGTAGCAGCGATAGCGGCTTCTCATGCTCCAATAGCGGGCCAGTCGGTGGGCAGGAACAACTTTGTTGTTCATTTTCTGTGGGGAGCCAGGAGGCTGAATCCTCCTCGACCCCTCACTGTCCCTACGTGGGACCTGCCAACCGTGTTGAGGGGCCCTCCCTTCAAGCCGCTGCAGTCTGTGAACCTCTGGTCCCTGTCGTTTAAAACCATCATGCTACTGGCTTTAGCATCGGTCAAACGAGTGGGTGACTTGCAGACACTTTCTATAAGCTCTAACTGCCTGGAATTCTGGCCTGGCGACTCTAAAGTCGTCCTGAAACCAAGGCATGGCTATGTACTAAAGGTGCTCTCCACCCCGTTCAGAGCACAGGTTATCAACCTCTCTGCTCTTCCTCCCTCAGAGGAGGACCAGGAGTTGAGACTTCTCTGCCCTGTCAGGGCTCTGAAAGTTTACACAGAGTGTTCCGCCCAGTTCAGGCAGTCCGAACAGCTCTTAGTTGGCTTCAGTGGCCGCGCCAAGGGGCATTCGGTCACGAAGCAAAGACTTTCTAAGTGGATAACTGGTGCTATTTCGCTAGCCTACTCTTCCTTGGGCCTACAATGTCCGATCGGAGTACAAGCCCATTCAACCAGAGGCATTGCCTCTTCTTGGGCATGGTCTAGCGGTGTGTCCATTGTGGAAATTTGTGCGGCAGCTGGCTAGGCCTCGCCATCTGCTTTTATAGCCTAGATGTCCCTAGGGTTCTTTCTGCATAGTGGGCATGTAGTTCGTCTGAGACACGGTTTGGATGTGATGCCAAACTTATCAGAGGACTTGCTCGCCCACTCTTGGCCTCTCTGGTACCGAGGCTGCGCAAATTTCTAGGAACGGTCACTCGGGCCGGGCGAACTTCAGTGAGCTTAGCCCGTTAGCCTGTGGGATGTTACTATTCTTGTCCCTGGGCCCTGCAGTGCCTAGGACAAGGATTACCTTATAGTCGTTCCTCTGCCATGGCACGGCGTGATTGTACTATTCCCATAGCATCTAGCAAGACGCAGTACGAGTGAAGTATCAATAGGGAACGTACTCAGTTACTCTTGTAACCTCGGTTCCCTGAGATAAGGAAACGAGTACTGCGTTGCTAGCCGTGCCATGCAGCTGCACGACTCAGTCGTCGCTTCAGTCGAAGTAACCTGAATCTTATGGCGAAGCAGCCGCTTATACAGCCAGATGACTTCGCCCATTCTGGCGGGCTTCGCAGTCATAGGTTTGTGCAGCACCGCTGCCGAGCCATTGGTTCATTTTTTAACATACTGCACGAACCAATGGCCGTGCAGTTTCACTGCGTGATTAAAAAAGGCTTCATTTCAGAAGAAAAAATTACTTTTTCCCATAGCATCTAGCAAGACGCAGTACTCGTTCCCGTATCTCAGGGAACCGAGGTTACGAGAGCATTTATACGTTTTACTGCAGAAGCTGATAAGTGCCCTTGTTGTTTTTGAACAGAAGCCGATAAATCTATTTTAGCGAATCAGCGCGCTGTATTCAGGTCAGGTGACAAGGCTACTTTCACTTTGAAAAGATGTGCTAGCTGAGAGTAGTTTCGTCAAAGCTGACTAAAAGTGATCGAGGATGGATAATTTCGACGAACTTGATGAACCTGTGATATCTTCTTCAGGGCTTAAAGGAAAATAAAAGCTGAAAAGTTTTCACAGAGACTTGCAAAAGCAGCGCGTTACAATGGTGAGGGAAAAGCTCCGTGTATTGCGTGTGATCACATCCATACAGTTTATGATCACAACAACAACAACGTTTGTCAGGCACCTACATTGTCATCTGAGGAGATTACAAAGATTAAATGAGTGTTTTTTTTAAACTCTAAAACATGAAATGTGGAGTTATCTGCTTTTGTCAAAAAACGACTGTTGGAGTTTTTGCAAATTAACTCTTCATATATATATATGATCCTCCCCTCCAGCATCTCAAATCTTATTTGTATTTGTGCACATTTATAAATTTTGAGTTGCCATCAGCTATGAAATATGAAAGAACCAATGGTTTTTAACATTACTGTATACTGACATAAAACCAGGCACAATGTGTCATGATGCACAAGTTAATATATGTGCAATCATGATTGACCAAGACCATACCAGGTTCATGCATAATTCTGAGGCATGATTTAGAGATGCAGAGCTTAAAAAATTATGCACATTTTTTTGTGGAACATTTACGCTGACGTGTTTTTTTTTGTTTTTGTTTTTTTTTCATTTTTTTTAAAAAAAAATGCACAAATGACAGTGGTCAGCACTTCTGTCAAAAAAGCTGAATTTTCTGACTCAACAGGAGGAAGTCAGGCTCTCAGAGCGTGACTACACATCATCACATAACACTAATGATTCTGACTATCCTGCAAAACGCACCAGTCCAACTGCATGCCCACGTCAGCATGTTGCACATAAGATGTGCCAGACAATGATGTCAGATTCTTTAGTTAGCCTGAGTTTGCACGTTCTAGTTTGCAGAAAGAGCCTTTATTTGCCACACAACCAGGGCCAATTTACAATACATGCATTTTACAGGACTGTGTTTGTACATTAACAAAGTTTACTTTGTATATGTGTCAAAAAATCAGTCCGTAATAGGTGTGACAGTAGTATCTATCATGATTAAATTACATTTTAAATTAGTGTGCCTACAGTGGAACTTTTAGCTATTAGCCAATTACAGCTTCACAATAACATAGCACTGCTAACACAAACAACAAACAACATTGTACCAGAAAACAGGTGTCATGGAACATTTTTTATTTGTTTTTTTTTTTTTTTGTCATATTTCTTTATTTTGTAGTGTGAATGCAGACAAGAAGATGGCAGGTGTGTGTGTGATTGAGAGGGCTCGCTGTGTCATTAAGGGGCTCATTGGTCATTAAGCTCGCTGTGGGATCTCATTCACAGTCTGGGCTAATTAAAGAGCCATTAAATTGTTCACTTGGGAACATGACTAAGCCCTTTCCCAGACATAGAAAATGATGATTAAATAGAAGTCACAAGTGGGCCAGATCCAGTGGCCTTTCAGGCTGATCTGAGACCCTGTCGCTCTTCAAAAAAATTATTATGCTAAGGTGTAATGTAGAAGAGCCTGTTAATGTATTAAAATAATCACTTGCAACCTGAAAATGAAGGGTATATATTATCTTTCATTTTTTTTATCCTCCTACAAAAACAATACAACAATAGAAAGTCTGGACAACAACAAATTATGATCCCCTATTGTCAGTCCCTACAGGTAACTAACTAAATACATTTCTGGAGAACAGAACTTATAAAACTGATCAAGCACAGGATGACACGATAAACCAAACAAGTCAGTATGTGAAAAAATAGTCATATTTACATTTATACATTACTGGGTTTCAATATTTCACAAAATCGCTCACCAAATAGTATTTTATATATTTACTTATTTATATTATATTTATTTATAATTATATACTTATTTACGTATTTTATTTATTCATCAATCATTAAAGCTATAAAGGTATGCTAATTAAAAAAACTCATTATTGCTGCTCTTTTTCATTGTTACCACTTTGCCTAGGGAGTTTCCAAATATTTGATGTTTGAAGAGAACTGTATTTAAAAATAACTATTGTATGAATATCCAATAATAAGTTATTCATCATCATCTTATTTTTATTCCCTCCTTCCTTCCTTCCTCATTTTAAATTAATCTTTTTTTTATACATTGCTTTTATTGTTATTTTATTTCTTATGCATCTGATGTGATTATTTTATGATTATTTAAAAAATATGTATATGTAAAGCATGTTTTAAATAAGTGGTAAATTACTATTATTTTGTATTTATTTTTTAAATACATATGGATGTTTATAGTAGATTTTCATATACAGTGTTCTTCAAAAGTATGTATAGGAAAATATACATACATGATAACATACAATACCCTTGCCACTTGTGACAGCATGCGTAAAAAAAAAATAATAATAATAATTATTTCAAACTGCAAATATCTTCACTGCAGTTCTACCCTGGACTACTAGATGCACACAAGAGATGAGGAAGTGTGTTCCCACAGTTATTAATTAGCAAAATACACACAAAATGAAGCCAACAGGGCCACAAACTAACTAATTAACTATCTAGATCCACTTGGACCATCTAATGGTGATAAATGACCAGCTCCGACCATCTAACTCCCATCAGAAGCTCGATCTATCTGGATTTTCAGGTAGGAGAACACAGCCAAGAAAATATATGCATGAAAGGCACTTTGAACCAAGTTGCAACAGGCTAAATTCCCACTGAACCTTCCTGTTGACTGACAGGATGATAGCAGTCTTTAGAAATCTTCGGAGACATCAGCACATGCTTTTCTTCATGTCTTTTGACTGAGCGCCGAGCCCATCAATGGCACAATCACGTAAATAAGGTTGTCATAGAAACTTGGCTTTTAGCGCAATTAGTAGGAGTGGGACAGATCAGAAGCAGGAAGGGAGGGAGTGGGTTGGCCTTTCAGTTAGCTGGTGTCAATCATGGCAGCAGACACCAGCTCTGAGCCCAACGCCGCTGCTGGAGGAGAAATCGATAAGCAAGACAGCGAGAGACACCGATACACTGGTGATGTGTGAAGGTGGCAGCTGAAGGTGACCTGAGTTAGGAGGAAGAATGCACACATACACACACAGGTTAGAACACACAAACCTCAAGTACCTAGACACAAAGAGACACACCTGCTGCTTTCTGTGATGGATGGAGCCTGACACTGATGTAGTTTGGTCAGAAACAAAGCCACCTGTCACATCACACACTACATAGGAGGCAAAGAGCATCTCACCATCTGTTTTGACAAACTATGCAGTCCATTAGGAAGACATTTTATAAAAAGTTTCTTCTCAAGGAGTCTGAATTTAAACGGCAACAATTAAATTTAAGATAAAGAAATGTAGACCATCTATTTTTAATGCATATAAGGCACATAATTACAATAAATAAACAAACAGGCGTGGCCGTGGTGCTGGGGGCTTGGGCCCGTCATCACTGCTTGAAGCTATATTTTATTTTTTTGGGGCCCTTAACATGCTCAAAAACACTTGAAACTTTGCAAACTTTAAAAAATAAAAAATAAAAAAAAAACTTGATAAACAATTTTTTTCAAGAATCATACACAATTTATTTTAAATCTATTTTATCCATTTAAATTTAAATTGTGTCCTGTTTGCTATTCAATTCAAATTTATTGTACAATTCAATAATGTGTCAGTGTTTCTGAATGCTGTTTATTATTGCCTACTGTTACACAGGAATGGCTGTATGTTTACTAGAAAAAATTGCTTGTGATTTTCCTCATTTGTAAGTCACATTAGATAAAAGCATCTGCTGAATGAACAAATGTGACCCTGGACCACAAAACCAGTCATAAGGGTAAATTGATAAATTTATACATAAGCTTAAATAAGCTTTCCATTGATGTAAGGTTTGTTAGGATAGGACAATATTTGGCCGAGACACAACTATTTGAATATCTGGAATATGAGGGTACAAAAAAATCTTAAGATAAAAAATATTGAGAAAATCACCTTTAAAGATGTACAAATTAAGTTCTTAGGAATGCATATTACTAATCAGAAATTAACTTTTGATATATTTACAGTAGGAAATTTACAAAATATCTTCATGGAACATGATCTTTACTTAATATCCTAATGATTTTTGGCATAAAAAAAAAAATTGATCATTTTGACCCATACAATGTATTGTTGGCTATTGCGACAAATATACCCATGCAACTTATGACTGGTTTTGTGGTCCAGGGTCACAAATATAAATGCCAAGAAATCTTCCTTGTCCAATCCACTTCCTATACCATCTGTTTGTCAAAGCATCAAAAATCAGTCCCTTCTTCTACATCCAGTTTCTGAGTCCCTCTCAGAACCGCTGTTGCCACATTAGCGCCGGTTGCTAAGATACCCCAAAGATTCCGGAATCCCCATGTGCCCTATCCAAGCCCACAGCCATTTAGATGGAGTTCTGCGTTCCCAGCTTCGGTTACCGAGGGAAGAAAATTGGTATTTTGGAGGAGAGGAGAGTACCAGAGCGAGAGAGAGAAAAAGCAGGAACTCTGAGCTGAAAACATCCCACAATCCATCTTCTGCCATGGTAGCCAAATAGTCAAGCCCATAAACAAAGACAACATGAAGAGTGATCAGCAATAATGAGCTGTTCGAAATGGCCGCCAGCCTTCTTTTGGCCCAACAAAGTAATAAAACAGTTGAAAAGCGACCAGACAGGCAGAATGACTTGTGGACTGGGTATAGTGAAGAGAACAAGGCACTGACTTGTTGAATATGTTTGCCGTACTGCTTCTTGGAAAATTCAGCTGGTGGAATCCTGCTCAAGAATAAAAAGTTGGCCGAAAACAGTCCTCGGTAGCTAAATCTGAACTTTGGTTGTCTAGTGGAAGAACAACAGCAGAGCTATCTAAAGTGCATGCTAGGCTAGTTGTCTCTCTCTGATGATGTTATGGAACATTTCTTATCACGTCATGCTTAGCGGTTATCCAATAATTGCTGGTGGTGTGTCAGTGGTGGTGGACGTTAAGCTTTGGCTGGAGCTCATCCACAAATTCCACTGAAGTTATAAATCAGTGACGGCTCTGAAATCTGGCATCCGTTCCTGCGCAACACAAACAAAACTCCATTAAACAAGAAACGCCTCAACACTCACGGAATACTAAGCACCAGGATTAGGAGGGTAAATAAAGAGCAATGTGTTCTTCTGTCTCTCAATCCGATGGATGGTGGATCTGCTGTGGTTTCGCAGAGAATCAATCACAACACCACAAAATCACAACACTAGGTGCCGCCTGACATGTTAGCATCACTGTTACATGCTTAACGTGATTTACCCAAAAAGACAACAGAATTTCTTTTCATTCAGGTTCAGGTCTGGGGTTAAGCTATCAACTATAAATTCAGGGGTTGGTTATGGTTGTGATTTTGTATTGATAAACAACTATTTCAGAAGACTCTAAAGTTTCAGCATAGAATTGTTTGATAGGAATGTCTGCAGGACCAAAAAAAAAAAAAAAGATATTAATTCAGGAATATGTTCTATGGTTAGACATTAAACGCAGAATGAACAGCTTTCGCAACCATTTTGCTTCTGTAATGCATAATGTTTCCAAGTGAAACAGGATGTCCAACAAGAAAAAAAAAAGGGAAAAAAAAATGGAATTTAACAGGAATTGACTGGATCATTAAAAGTTGCCATTTCATACCACAATGGAGGCATACTTAAATGTGAGCCAGGCTGAAGATTCTGCCTCATCTCAAAGTATTGCAATGGTAACAATTAACAAAATTGTTATTAATTTAATGCTTATTTTAACATTAATTTTAAAATATTAACAACATTGATATTAATATTATTAATATAAATGGTAATAAATATGTTAATATGAATATAAATGCAAGCAAATATCTTACAATTGTTATGTGTTAAATATTAATATTGCAACAGCATATTTTACATGAAAATTAATAACATTTATATTAATATATATGTAGTATTATAAATTATAGTAATTTTAATAATAATGTTAATATTAAAATGCTTAAATAGTAATTAAAATGTTTTAACAGTAATATTATTTTTGTATTAATATTAAAACCAACTGACTTTATGCTTGACATCAGCTTGAAAAGGTAATTAGTTTCAGAGCTGTAGCAAGTAATTTCAGTCACTGAATGATTACAAAAGACAAGCTTTTTTCTGTGGAAAAACTGCTGAAATGCTTACAATAAGACCTGGAACATGTGCTGAAAATAATTTACAGGTTAATTTTGAGTTCTTGCTGACTTTAAAGTCTACTTCCAAGGAGCAGGAAGATGGTATCACTGAAAAAACATGGCAATGCTGATAAATGTAGCAGAACAGCTGTTTGGCCTCGTTATGATACGGGGCATGTGATCCCGCTATGAATATCTGCTTCTTCTAAGCCTGAACATTACAGGACAAAAAAATAACATGGTGTCTGTGTTTGCAGGGTCAGCCAAATCCAATGATAAAATAGAGCTCAGGGCGTAACCTCTGGACTCTGCTCATATCAAACAGTGAGATGTGACTTAATGATCCAAATGTTCAGCTCCTGTTCTGACACCCTCAATGTGGAACACATCTGCAAATGAATTAACAATGCTGGGGTCAGAGGTTAAAGTGTTTAATCACACTGTGCCCGCGGGGCTAGTGCCATGGCCTTGTCCAACTATTCCTCCATCAATTTAAATGTCTCATCGTCATGAGGACGGCACCACAAGGCACAGGCTCAGGGGTCAACTGAGAGGCCATCTCATGAAATATTGACCCCTGCGAGAAACAGGATTCATGGAACTTGAATGGTGTGAACGTGACGGAACGGGACGTGGTGTCATTAATGGGGGAGGGAAATGCGAGGGTGAAGAGGATGTGACTGCAGTTAAAATGCAGTTGTGTTGATAAACAGCATCTGTGGTCGATCACAGTTTATATGTGACAGTGCAAAACTGCAATCAGAATCTGACTCCAAACAACTGCTACTACAGGACTGAGTCTTATTTTTGAAAGAAATAACACAAATAAAACCTGTTTAATACCACAGTTGTTGATATTGAGTTAAAATTATAAATTCTGTCATTAATTACTCATCCTCATGTCGTTCTAAACCCATAAGACTTTCGTTCATCTTCAGAACACAAATTAAAGGGGTCATATGATGTTGCTAAAAAGAACATTATTTGGTGTATTTGGTGTAATGCAATGTGTTTACGTGTTTCGAGGTTCAAAAAACACATCATTTTCCACATACTGTACATTATTGTTGCTCCTCTATGCTCCGCCTTTCTGAAACGTATCGATTTTTACAAAGGTCATCGTTCTGAGAAGCGAGGTGTGCTCTGATTGGCCAGCTATCCAGTGCGTTGTGATTGGCCGAATACCTCAAGCGTGTGATGGAAATGTTACACCCCTTACCATGTTGTGATGCCGTGTCCCAGTGCGACAAGACTAAAACAATAAAACCCACTATAAACGAGGCATTTGTTACATTCAGTGAGGACATAATTACAGATTATAATGACTCATACGGTCTTTTTACGCATTGCGCCGCGCAAACATAACACCAATTCTGCATTTGTGATCGTAAAAACGCCAAACAAGCAATACTCTACACTGCTCAAAACTTGAGTTTGAATAGTCAGTAGCAAATTCTTTAAATATCTAAACATACTTACAGGCTGTGAGTAAGAAGCACCAGACTGTCCTTGCGACGTTGGAATTTTATAGTTAGTTGGAACACTTTATAGTGTTCACATCACAGCCATTCATAGTGTTCACATTGTAGGCTACTCTCTCCCAGGTTCAGGAAACGGTCCTCTATAAAATGCGCTGCACACACTCAAATATTTGCGTTGTACTGTTCTGGAGCAGTGTTGTAAATACAACTTATAACCACTGATTTCTAGTTGTGTACTCATATGGAAGGCCAAACAAAGTACTTTGCTTTCACAACAAAACAGCGTCTCCACGACATAGCGCCGGCGGCAGCAACAATACAACAGCGAGAATAAAAGTTACGCCTTCTTTCATTGCGTGTACGTTTGGGTGATGTTATGCAAATCTTCCCACACCGTGACGTAAACATGTGGGGGCATGTTTGAATGAGCCGTTTTAGGAGGGCGTGGCAGAGTTTTAACTTTTATAAAGAATATCTCTTTGGATTTGAGACTTTAATCTTTGCAACTTTACATATCTTATATATGCACAAACAGCTTGTAACACTCCAAAGACAAAGGAAAATATGAAATCGCATCATTTAGCCCCTTTAAGATATTTTTGATAAAATCCAAGAGCTTTCTGACCCTGTATAGACAGCAACAGAACTACTAAGTTCAAGGCCCAGAAAGATAGTAAGGACATCGTTAAAATAGTTTAAACGTGAAAACAGTGGTTCAACTGTAATTTTATGAAGCTACGAGAATACTTTTGTGTGCAAAGAAAACAAACAAAAAACTACTTTATTGAACCACTGATGTCACATGGACCATTTTAACAATGTCCTTACTACCTTTCTGGGCCTTGAACGTAGTAGTTTTGTTGCTGAAATGCTGATTTGGAGAGACATGAGGGTGAGTAATTAATGACAGAATTTTCATTTCTGGGTGAACTATCCCTTTAAATCTTTCTGTCCTGAGAAAAGAGCTTCTTTAGAGTTTAGAGTCTTTAGACTTGAAGACAACTACCTCAACAAACTACAAAACAGTTTCAAACTGTGTTCAGATTTGACCAAAGAGTCAAGGCCCATTCACACCAAGGACAATAACTATAATGATAAATATATAGCGTTAAAATTCATTCTAAACTTAAAAGAATAGCAGAATCCACATCACAACTATAACAAAAATGGCACAGAGGAATGATATCATTGAAAGTTTTTTTTTCCAGCTGATGAACAATAAAAAACATTGATGATCATAATTCATCCTGCTTTAAAGAGTTTAAAATGACAGATGACAATTGCATGAGCTTATAATAAACAGATTGTTATTGCCTTGGTGTGAATGCTAATATAGATATTGTTACTTTTTATAGCCTCAGTGTGAACATTATGTGTCTCAGCTGTTTCTATTCCAATTTATCCAAATAAATTCTAGGAGAAACATACAGTATGAGACATAGTGAAATGTAAATGAAATACAATTCAATCATGACAGCTCTCAGAAGATTTTAGCATGGTGATGGATATGACAATGTCAATGTATTTGGTCTTGGCAGAATAGATCTGCTACGCTGCTGCTGCTGCTGCTGCTGAATTGCTGCTGCTGTTGGTCATTGCTGTAGTTGTAGATTATTGCTGCTGCTGCAAGCAAGTACAGGAACTTTCTACTGCCAATGTATATGGTGATACGGTGCCGTGAGTATTTAAGGCATACTGCTGCTGCACAAATAGCATATAAAATAACCCATAGCAGATCTACACAGGTGGATCTGAGGAAGGTGGAGGGTTTCAGGGAAACTCTGGAAGCACTGCAAGAATCTCAAGTGAATGCCTGCCAGCCATATAAATGCAAGGCAGTAAGCTCATTGGTTGCTTATGCAACATCTATATATAACTCTACGAATATCATCAGTTACGTTAACAACCCGTCAGCCTGCGCCATCTAGAGTTTCGTGACTGAACTATATATTTATATGATATAGTTCCATTACATGTTGTGGGTAATGAAAGAGAAATCTCCCAAAATATATATATAAAATAAATAAATAAATAAAATATAAACTATAAATATAAATAAATAACGTTTGATATATGATGCTGTTAACCACAAAAGTCACCTAAATACATAATTCATTGCTTCCTCAGAGTCTCAGAGTTGAAATTCTCAAAAGTCGAAACTCTCAAACATCTTCAGCACATCTGCACATCAAGATTTCTCAACATAATCTAACAAAACACCTTCTGCTGGCACACAACACATCCAGAGCCCCTATCATAACATCTAACCCTGAGAACTGTGCATCTACTTTCAGAAGACAGCTGGAGGAAAAACAGACAGCTTATTTCTTTTGGTCAGCTGGTCACTTGAGTATTATGACCAGGTGCTCAAACAAAAGACACCTTCAACATAAAACCCCCATGTCGATTTACTTCTGGAGGTAAATAAAGAAACGTGTGTATGTGCTCTTCTCATGATAGTAGCAGAGAGAGTGTGGTGGGCTCTGGAACATTCTGTTTCTGTTCGCTCCACACGTTTACATATTTACCATTAAGCACCGTGGCAAAACTGGGCATGTGTTTGGCCTAGCATGTGCAACCAGAAACAGAGGGAGAGAGCAAACCAAGAGGGAAATGGAAAGCAAGAGAGAGCAGAAGTTGGCTTTGTCTTGCATAAAAACAGATGCAGTAGCTGCAGTACCAAAAAACATTTCCAAGACAGGTCTAATCCCGTTGACCTCCTCTCTCTCACTCTTTATACACACTTGAGCGGTTGTTTGCTGCTGCAGTTGTTCTGTTGCGGTAGACACTACAGCAGTTTCTCTACTTGCCATATTCGCTCTCTAAGTGTAACATTATACATTTTGTATTAAATAATTTTTCTCCCTGAGGTCCACTTACTTTGTTAGTAACAGTATAATTTTGTTTTTTATAATTTACAACCCTTTCTCTGACACTTAAGGCTCGTTCACACCAAAGATATCTACACATTTTTAATAATAAATCTGATTCTGATTTTTTTTCTCCAGTCAGTCAGAATCCACCCGATTTTAAAGAGCCAAGACATTTTAGCAGCAGACAAAATAACTGCAGTGCATGTTTATAATAAGCAGAATGTTAGCATCCTTTATAGTTATCATTATAGTTATCGTTCTTGGTCCAAACGATTCTTTACATGATGTTATATGATTACAGTGTCTATCCACAACAGCCGTGGCAAAATCAATCACAAAAAAAGGCCTTTTCACATTTGAAATAGTTAATTATGGGTCATTCTAAACCCTAGGAAATGGAGTCCTGCATTTTCTTGATTCACATTTTATACTTTCACTAATAATTTACCGGGGTTAACAATTAATACTGGGTATTCATAAACTGGCGTTTTATACTGTACATTCCTAAACCATGGGTGAAAGAGACAGTTGTTATTGGGTTGTCACTGAAAATTTTGTCATCATTTATATTTATATTTTTATTTATATATATATATATATATATATATATATATATATATATATATATATATATATATATATATATATATATACACACACACAGATACGTATATATGTGTACTGTATATGTGTGTGTGTGTGTATATATATATATACACACACACACACACATACATACACATATATATATATATATATATATATATATATATATATATATATATATATATATATATATATATATATATATATATATATATATGCGCCTGTTTTCATCCAAAATATCTTAAATTGTTTTCCGAAGACAAACAAAGCTTTTACAGGTTTGGAACGACATGGGGTTAAGTGATTAATGACAAAATTTTCATTTTGGGGTGGAGTAACCCTTTAAATAAGAAACTTCTGGAATCAATACGTAGGTGCAAAGTGCATGGGAATTTTATAGCCATGCTAATTTATATATTGGGTAATAATTTTGCCACTATTACATGTATGTTGGGGTGTGATATTCAATTTAAACACAGTCACAACAATTTTATTTGCATTACATTACACTATTTGCACATTTTTGAGCATGTAACCCAACCCCTATCCCTACACCTAATCATTTGTCAAGATAAAGTACAGGATATAAAAGGCAGATACAACTACAGTCACAATTTACTTTTTACAAAAATTATTAATATTCCAAGTCTTTCGAGGCAAAATGATTGCTTTGAGAGAGGAACAGACACAATCACCGTCTTCATCTGCCATGAAGCTCGGACCCTGTGCACAAGTTCAAAAATTGCTGCAAAAAGGAGCGTTACATCAGCTTTGGTTATGAAATGCCAGGCTCTTGTGTGTCTTATGAAAGATTGGGTCATGCTAAAGTTTGAGAGTATCTTTTGAATGACAGAGCAGGATCATTTTCAGAAAATTAAATGTTTATGTTTTAATCTGTTCTTCGCACAATATCGCATGGGTTCAGAAGACTTGGAATGTAACGACTTGTTTGTAATACTTTTATACTGCTTTTTTGTCCATTTTTGCATTTGCCTGTTAGGTTTTAGGATAGGGGTGAAAGCAATGGCATACTCATCGAAAAGTGACACTAAAGGGGTATCCTGAGCGTTAAAATGGGATGCCAAAGGGTCCTGACCAAGCGTCAATGTGTGTCGAGTAGGAAGTGAGAACATGTTGGATTATCATAATGAACAAAACATGTATCATCATAAATATATGTTGGTTACAGAGCTTATTTTCTGCAGTAATCCAAAATCCACTTGGGTTTTTATCAAGGGTACCAGGACGATACAAACTTCTGGGTTGGCCTACAAAAATATACCATCACTGCAGTGCTCTATTATAGACCTTCATGATTGTGGCAGGTTTAAGGCTGAAAGGTGCTGTTCAAACTGTTTAAAAGATAACAGGACCTGTTAAAAATTTCAGATGATTGTTTCTAACTGCCATTTTTGATGTTGAAGGCACAGACAGTATGTTTGAGCTACAAATCTGATAAGTACACTGCCATAACAGCTGGTCTTACTGCGATCAATGCTACAGACGTCAGAGGTTTTAAAGTGGGACCTGTGGCCTTTGGAGAAATTCAGAGTGATGGATGGCCATCATTTTTCATATCTCGCCTCTTCTCCCAAACACTTTTGCTCTCATTGACCTTGTCTCTTTCTACCCTGGAATGTTTTTCAGCTGGTGAAGGGATGCCCTCTCTTCTTCCTGTACCCTGTGTTTTTGATGTGTGGCACCCTGAAGTGCTAACCGCAGATTAGGGGAAATGGGTGCGGGAGAGCAAGATGGCTGCTGGAGGGCCCAGCGGGTTGATTTTAGTGATGAGTGAAGATTGGGTTTCAAAGTGATCGAGAAACGCTACACAGACAAGGTCTACAGTGAACACCAGGAAAAAGACGGGGGCGTGGAGATGAGGGTCATGTGTTATGGCTCTGGGCAGAAAAGAGAGGCCATTTAGTGGCCATTTTAGCGCTGATGGAATGGCAGGTACCACCTCAGCACCTGCGTTTGAGACAGTCAGAGGAGGTCATTCAATCTCTCTGTACCCCTGGGTGGTCTCTGTGGTCATTTCAACACCTGAGTATACAGATGACATAACGTGACGCTTTTTGTGAGGTCTACAAGGTTCTTTCTGGGAATCAGTTTGGCCCTAAAATTATTTTCCTTGCAAGTACTTACACTAACATTACTAATCCTAACACATCCTGAATAATACTTGGATAAAAATATCTTTTAGCATTCCCATTCAAGGTTAGTTGCTCGGCTGGAGCAGGATTCCAAAAATATGCAATTTGAAATCTTCCATCTTCCGCAGAGAGCCAGTTACTGGAGTTAATTACATGTGATTAATCACTTTGAAGCTACAGGAAAATAACACTGATTAGCTGATGGCACACAGACAGGCCCAAATCCATTACTAGCGACTATACTGAGCTGTGATGTTAATGCCAGCAGATAAATATAATATAATGAAAAAAATTACCACAAGCATTTGAAATATATAGTCAACGTTAAACTGATAAATCAATAAAATAATTATATATTTATTTACTAATGAAATTGCTAATCGATAAAATGCTATGGCTAATTCTGAAGGTCTGTCAATGGAGCAAGATTTAGAACTAAACTAGATGGTGTAGCTACACCCATCCACCAGCAGGGGCTAACTGGTTCATGCTAACTAGATAAACCAAAACAACATGTTGTTTCATCGCTCATCAGAGGTACAAGCAACTCTTCAGGAAATATGGTTTAGAGAGTAAGACAATCATGCCAGATAGAAAAGCATCAAACCAGTACAAACTACCCATGGAAGCCCAGATGTAGGTGAGATTTTGTTTGTTAACTCACTGGGAGAAGCCACAGACTCTCCAGAACCTTCACAACCGTCCTCATCATCACATTCACCACTGCTCTCTCCACTTCCTGTCTCGTCCCAGGACTCCCTGTGCCCCACACCAGGCATGATCTCTTGGATTTCCTAAAAAAAAAATATATAAATAAATAAAAAAATATCAGATTTGCATTTATCAGTATAAAACATAGACATGTTGATATTACACACAAAACAAAATCGTATACATCCAGATATGAACAAGTGACACTGTGTACTGGAATAAACAAATGATGATCATTTGTTATAAAAACAATGATATAAAAAAAACCTACTTTTAAAAAATATTTGTCAGTGAGTGCTATATATACACTACCTTTTTTATTCATTTTCATTCAGCAAAGCTTAAATACATTATATTTCTTATTAAAAACAAATGCTGTTCTTTTTCAACTCTCTATTCATGGAAGAATTCTAGGCAGGGGGAAAAAATTATCATGGTTTCCACAAAAATATCAAGCAGGATTAACTTCAACACTGAAAAAAATAAAAAATAAAATAAAATAAATTGAGCACTAAATCAGCATATTAGAATAATTTCCGAAGGATCAGGTGACACTCAAGACTGAAGTAATGGCTGCTGAAAATTCAGCTTTGCCATCACAGGAATAATTTTTTTTACTGAGTGCAGTTTCGACAAAAGGAAATTCAGATATGATGTGCTCAACTAACTGTTTTTAATTTTGGACATTGTTTGGATTGTTGTTTCACTTCTTAACTCTCTAAGAGATAGTTAGCATAACCAGAGGGTTAACCGACAGGTCTGGCCCAGGCATATCTGCAAACAGAGGGAGTCTGGCATTTCTAAATCAAGCCTCCAGCACTGGGTTTGGGCCAGAGCTGCTCCATAGGATGGGTGAAACTGGTTTTCTATAGCACAAGCAAAGATATTTTTAACCCAGACACAAACTATACATACAGTGGAGCCAAAAACTCTGGATTTTTTGGTTTCAACTTGGAAACAAACAACATTTTATACCATTCACTCAAGTTTTCATTCAAATTATATTAAAAATACATAACGGAGGCATTTTCACTAGTGGTCCCAGACTTTTGGACCCGACTATAGGCCTATATCCAGTCAAATCCACTCCACTGCCATATTAATCTTTCCACTGACATTTCACTTTAGAGTTTTCTTCTCGTTCAGTACAAGATTTTGAGCCTAGCAAGGTAAAGCATTTGATTTTAATCTTTCGCTACCTGCTGAGGACTAAATGTCACAACACACTCCCTATATACAATTCCTTGAAAGTCACTTTGCACAGAAGTGTCCACTGGGGAAATAAATGTCAAATGTAAAGGTCAAACTCACATGACCCATTAACCTTTGAGTCAGCACAATCAGGAGCAGGCAGGCTGCACACGCTCGCCGTGACCTTTCACCTTCTGCCCAGGGCTTACGAGTCAGCTAGATATACGCGAAGCTATAGATAAATATAGCAGGTTGGCCAGGAGCTAAACAGACAGATAAATATATAGACGATATTAATGGACAGTAATGAGAACGGCTCCACACACGTGGTTCAAACCTCACAGCTTGGCTTTCTAACTTTGTCCTGACAAAGCACATAGACGCCTTTCAAAAACGGCCATGTGCAGATTGACGCAAACACAGAAGATGATTTGTAACCTCAACTGGCGCTCTGAGGAAAGTGTTTCAACACTGCAAATGCACCAACATGCTCAAACGCAAACCTTTTCTGTTTCTTATTAATGACCTCATATGGAAGCACTGATTTCATTAATATTTTTAGATCGGACTGTTTTAGGTTTTTTTCAATCGGAGATGCCTAATTGAATTGCAAAGCCACAAACACAAAAACCACTGAAGTAACTTTTCCAAAAACATGAGAGAGTGTCATGAAGCTGTATTTCTCATGTGTTGTTATTGTTAAAAAACCAACTAAAACTGTTGAAAATATTTTTGTTAAACGAAAGATTAAATAAAATACACTATAAACATTAGATGAAAAACTTAAACTAAGAAAATAGAAAATTAGAAATGTCACATTGGCACCTAACTGAAATAAAACAAGTTCAAGTCAAAGTACTAAAGTTACTTAAACTAAAATACAAATAAATCTAAATAGAAAAAAAAATACAATTTAAAAAAACTAATCACAAAAACTAAAATTTAAATTTAAAATGAAATTATTAATAAATACTATAATAGTATATCAATAATGGTTTAATAACGAGTGTTTTTAATTTGACATTTTTTGATTTACAAAAACTTTCTGTGAGAGTTTCTAAATCTGTGATTGTCTTTCTAAATCAAAGCACTGCAAATCATTTGCAAACATGTATAGTCTTATATAGTATAGTGGTTCTCATCTGCTTCAGAATCCAGATTTCAAGATGCAGTCTAGTACTGTGATGGTTTATCATGCAAAATATACAAAAATGCATTAATATTACCAATAACTGCATAGGCCGAACAATATGCACAATTATTAATATAACATAGGTTGGATAAGAAATTTCAAAGTGATGAATCTGATTTAAATTTGAAATTAACAACAAAATATTCAGGAAAATAATAATAATAAAGCTTATTTCATATTCAAGAAAACGTAGGTGGCAAATGCAAACAATAACTCCCATATAATCATATTACATGGTTACTGGAAGCTATGATTTGCATTTACCTTCTATTTTTTTTTTCCACTGCTGATCGTGATATTATTAGAAAAGCCCTGTGAGCCATTTGTGGGTTGTGACCCAACAGAGAAGCACAGATCTAGAGGTTGAGTGTACAAGTGAAGTGTGCAGGTAGAGTTCTTCTCCTGCATTGAGAACATACCCTGCTGCACTATCAATAGACATAATACACACTCGCTCAGCCCGACACAAACACACACTTACACACCTCCTCACCCCCAGCATAATGAAACATATAATGGAAAACAGGATTTCCTCTGCTTTATGGAAATAAAAGAGTTGGATGTACTACCCAAACACACTCCAACACTGTTTCCCAGCCTACATGATTTTAGTGGAACTGATTATGATTTCACACAATCAAGAAATGTGCAACACAGAATTATACAACACAGTCTTTCCTAGCTGAGTAACGGAATAACTTTTAACCAAAAAGAGAAGAATGAGTGGCTGTTTGCACATGACGCAGTCTTGCATTTTTGCTGAATTTTTAATAGAAAGTTCCCAAACAAAGCTCAAGTTTATTCTCGATATAAACAGACAAGTGACATTTTGAGCGGGAAGCTCTTCATCTGACTATTCTTCTTTATAGGACTATTAAAGCCATGGATAATTACCAGAAAGAACACAGCTGTTGTTGAAAAGAAAATGCTGTTTCTCAAACAACTGAGAATTGAACCAGTTTGAAAGTGCACAATGATATTCATACTGAAATCATATACCACTACAGTAATTACTGAAGAAATGCAGACACTGGGCTTCAAGTAAATATGACATGACATGCAATTTGGTGAGTTAATAATAACCAAACTATCCACAGATGCAAGGTACTACTCAATACTAACTGAACTTTGTTTACACCTATTTGTTTTTTATTTAAATTGCATGTAAAACAAAATGTTGCCTGTTCTACACAAGTTTGCTTAATTGAATCATTTACAAATATTCAGGGTTATGCAGTCATAACTATGAGTACATTAGCATTATGACCACCCACATTTATCCTCCAAACAATAATATGAAGTTGGTGTTTACCAATCATAATGGAGTCCATTTACATACAAGCAAAAACAGCCCATATAAAAGGGTCAGAAGTGGGTAGAAAATGTTTATTCAAAACTAAAAACAACATTAGAAGTGGACTTAAAATGCTACAAAAAAGTAGAATATGACATTTCAAATGTTACTCTGATTCAGTATAAACCAAATAAGCTTGAAGATATCAACCCAAGCATTCCTACAAAAGAAATGAGATTAAATGCGCAAAAATAATAACTAATCAAGTTATGTAAACATATTTCCTCATCTGTGCTTCATAGTCCATTAGGTCCAATAAAAGTCTACCACAGTTTATAAACAAGTCTCGGAAATGAATATTTTTGATCAAAGCCCTTACAGACCAATTAACCTTGCAATCATGCAAAGTAGTCAAATGAATAATTTAAATACATATGCGTGTGTTAATGGACTGGCTGGCAGTGGCGTGACTGAGTCAGCAAACCTACAGAGATCTCTACCAAAACGGACAGAGTCTAAAACGCATTAAATAGAGAGGGCTCTGGACTCATTTCCCGCTAAAGCTCTCTAATTAGACACACTATAAAGAATTAATTAAAGAATGAAAGACTGCAGTGACCATGGTTACAGTTTATTAACTGGCTGAAGGCCCAGCTATTTCAGCCTCTCTTTCTAATTCTGTAAATGACAAACAAGGCAACACATTTTTTTAACTAGAAATGACAAGGTTGACACGTTAGATTGAGATTGATTAAATGTGTTTAAACTTTGTTTCACAAACTGAAAACCGTTTACGGCAATCAACAGCATACGAGATTAACCTTCTGAACCTGGAATATTCAAAATTGAGAACCTATAGAACATTTAGACCTTGGATAACAGTCTCTGCCAATAACGTTAATGGAAATTGTGCTTCTTAGACCAGGAGATCTAAATTATTACAGACCTATAGATCAAACACCTTACGAGTGTTTTTGAGTATGGCTACCAGGGCTGTGCAAAGGTGGAAGTCACATGGGACATCTAACTCACACTTTACGTACTCCATAAGACAGACAGTGTAAGGGGGGTTCAATATGCAACTAAAATCATCGCTTGTGTGTGTCCCTCTCTTCCTGTTCACAAACGATCACAGCCAAAATTCACATCCTAAGAGAGCAACAATCACAGCAAGTCCAGACATCTGCTCGAAGATGTTTCCAAAGTCAGATCGGACAGCCTACAGATTAAATATTGCAAGGGGGAATGTTCCTGCAAGGGTCACTACTGAGACAAGTTCATTTGAACATCTAGATGGGCAGTTTTTTTCCCAATTGCAAAAAATAAATAAATAAATAAATAAATAAATAAATAAACAAACAATAAACATTCTTAGACGATGTTGCCCAATGAAAATATCTGAACATCCTTAATAAAATATATGTTAGGCTCACAATTTTACATTTACACTTAAAACAAGAACAACAAAGCTTAATTCAAAATACACAGTAAACTAGAGTTCAAAGTTTGGGCTGGTATGACTTTTTCTAAGTGAAAGAAGTTTCTTATGTTCAGCAAGCCTGCATTTATTAAAAAAGCAGTAAAACAGTAATATTGTGAAATATTTTTACAATTTAAAATAACTGTTCTCTATTTGAATATATTTTAAAATGCAATGTATTCCTGTGACGGCAAAGCTGAATTTTTGTGCTGCTTGTTTGTTTGTTTATTTATTTAGTGTAAACCATTATTCACTTTTTTTCGTTCAGGATTCAGTGATGAATATAAAGTTCAAAACAACAGCATTTATTTGTTTTAAAATTGTTTGTAACAATGTAAAAATCTTTGCTGTCACTAATGTGTCCTTACCAATTATATTAAAAAACAAAAGAAATTTGATGCCAAACATTTTCTTTTCTTTTTTTTCAAAAACAGAAATCTAATTTTGCTTAAGTAAATCTTGTTTAAAACAAGTTTCATTTACTCCAAAATGAGAAAAAAAAAATCTGATTGTGAACATTTTTCTTGCATGTTGCAAGGTTTTTTTTAGTTTTTGTCACATTGATCGCTCTTGCCCACGCAAACATCTGATTGGTTAAAAATAGCAATAAACTAAGTGAAAATTCAGCTTGTCATTTCTTGATCCTCTTTCCTCCTTCTACTCCTTAAAAAAAAAAACAAAAAAAAAAAAAAACAAGCATACAAACCATGAAACTAACAAAAAATAACTAAAGTAGGTTCTGTTTAGCTGGTAAAAGTCACTTTGACAGTGTACAGAAGAATCGTTTGACAGATTGAAGGGATCATGAACGATGAAAAAAATACAAGAAATCCAATCTGACCGTTTATACTTTCCAAACCTGATTTTAATCGTATTTCAAACCACATACAGATGTGGTTTGGATCAGGGTTGTAAACATCAGATTTCATGTGCGTTTTGGTTTTTCATTTTGACTACAAAACAAACCAGGCTTGAGTCAGTAAATGAAAAAAAAAAATCTGCAATTTACTGCCTGTCTGAACAAAGCTAATGTAAAAAGTTATTTGTCCAGATTTTAAATGACCAGTTTATGAATGATCTCATAGTTCATGTGTTAAAATAAGTTATCTATAGGCTCAGAGAGGTTCACAAACCGGATGCATGAGGACGGAAATAACGTCTCCCTTTTCCACTGTGGAATCATCCAAAGACAAATCAGGTACTTAGTCTGTCAGATTTCAATGCACCAACTCCCAAAAATTTAGAATAAACTTAAAAGACCTCATACACTCAAACACACACAGGTCCAGTGGAATACACAAGATTAAATTCCTTCCCATGTGCCTTAGACTTTCTATTCACTGCAAAGCCTGAGTTTCCAGAGTGACCATTCCTCTGGTAAGAGCAGGTCGAGGTGTGTGTTAGTGGCTAATAGCTCATGCTGCTTTGTTGAACAAACCCCAGCAGGGCTCAAGAAAACACATTCCAGGAGTTAATGACCAAAATGAGGGTAAAATATTGCATATTTACTACATACTGCCAGAGAGAGAGAGGGAGTGAAAAAGGAAGAGAGACAGACAGGAGGAGGGAGAGAGAAAGCAATCAGGTTTATAAATCTGTGTGAGAGCAGGACAATAGCTCACTAGAGAGCTGACAAACACGCAAGAAGACATTCTTAAGACATTAAAGGGCAACAGAGCAGCAGTGTGTGTGTGCGTGTGAGTGAGAGGCCAAGCTTTCTTTCTCACGACTCCCTGAAGAGGGTTTCTGCTGCTCTGCTTAGGTTGAGCTCTGCGCTCTCATGAACACACACACACACACACACACTCAGGCAATGTGTGTACTGTAGTTTACAGTCCCACCCTCACACAGCCAGACTCCATCACCTCATGAGGACCAGAAACTGCTGACAGAAGGATGGAAAGAGAGAGAGAGACAGATAGTCAGACAAAAGTGACAGAGAGAAGCAGAAAAGAGAGACATACACTACCGCTCAAGAGTCTGAGGTCAGTAAGATTTGTTTTAAAAGAAATTAATACTTTTATTAAACAAGGATGCATTAAAATGATCAAAAGTGACAAAAAATTATAATGTTTAGTTCTATTTCAAAGCCTTTGAACTTTCTATCCATCAAAGAATCACGGACAAAAATGTAAGCAGCACAATTTTTTCCAACATTGATATTAATAATAAATGTTTCTTGGGCAGCAAATCAGCATATTATTATCATTTCTGAAGGGTCATGTGACATTTAAGACTGGAGTAATGATGTATTTTAGTATTTATATACATATTTTTATTTATATTCTAAGATAACTTTTTTTCAATCTTCAGTTTGAATTTTTATTTTAATTGAATTTTTTTAATAAATGTGTTATGTGATTTTGCCATTTTTATTTATTCCTTTTTTAAGCTTAATTATTTTTGGTTCTAGTGTTTTCAATCTTCAGTTTGAATTTTTATTTTATTTGAATTTTTAGTAATTTTGTTATGTGCTTTTGCCATTTTTATTTTAAATTTTTTTAGGTTTAATTTATTTTTGGCTTTAGTGTTTATTTCCTGTTAGTCATTTTAGTGCTTCAACTTTCCAAGGCAACATTTACAATTTTCATTTAGTTTAAGAACTTCAGCAAATACTTATATTTTATTTCAACTTCATTTAAATTAACAACTACATTTCAATTTTATAGTAATAGTTTTTTAAGTTTTAGTTAACAATAATAAACCTGTTTCGAAAAAGCTAAAGTGTGAAAGAAAGAGAGAAAGAGTGAAAGAAAGAAAGGCAGGAGGAGTGACAAACAGGAGTGTGCACATCATTAAGAATGCCCTCTCCTTATTTTGGCTGCATTCTTTCGCTCAGAGCTTCACGTCTCCAGGACAAACAGAGCTCGGCGTCTGGAGTGGCACAGCGCTCATGTCAGTGACCTCCTCTCCTGAAGGAAAAGGGATTTCACAGACATCAGAGCGCCTGGCAAACGTGCTCATATTTTCCGTGGATGCAGAGGACGTGCTGCTCGAATGGAGCCGGTAGGGAGTCATGGTTTCACATGTAGTACAGTGAAATAACGTCCACCGGACAGTAAAAGAAAATGATAAATCACTGCCAGGAGTGATCTGTGAGCCATAATCATAAATGTGAGGCATCCAAATCGAACTCCCGGTAAAAGTTTTGAAAACTCCGCCCATTTCACTCTGACCAGCGTAGCGCAAATCGCTTTGTATCTCAAGGGCTGCGCTGAACGCAGCGGACAGCGCAGCACATGCCGCGTCTTGTGTGAAAGGGCCATAAGGCATGTGATCAAACTAGATAATTATCTGAGAGCCACTGAGAATGAAGCTGTATGGATTGAAGAATAACGAGATAAAATTGAGACTAGAAAAAGGTTAGTGCAGAGGAGATGGAATGAGAAGAGGTGAGATGCAGTGAGGTGACAAGGGGAGAGAAAAAAGATTATAGGAGACTAAAGGAGAGGAAGTGAAGTCATCCGTCCTGTTGTGGAAGCAGAGGATTCTGTTGTGTTCACATGTTTGTGTGATTCAAGATTCGTCATACTGCTGTCCAGAACATCAGAACACGACTTTACAAAACAGATCAGATGTCCATCTAAATGCTTTTGATTCTTTTTACATCCACACAGACATTACACAAAGCAATAACCCACGAGAGGCCAAATGTATATGGCACAGCACTTACATATTGTTGTTGGTTTGATTGCTTCTATTGTCCTCATTTGTAAGTCACTTTGGAAAAAAGCATCTGCTAAATGATCAAATATAAATGTAAATGTATATTGATTCTGAATATGATTAATCTGATCAGAATTTAAAGCTTTTATAAAATAGTTGAGAAACTAAGTTTGTCTAAATAAACATCTATGAATTCAATGATCAAATGAGATGCAAGAGAGAAAAAACACCATTCTTCATAGATTAAATTAATAACACATTTACATTAATTTCTGTTCATTTAGCAGAAGCTTTTATCTAAAGTGACTTGCAAATGAGTTGACCAGTCCAGCACAGCCTAGAACTGATGTGTTCAAAACATGCATTAGTTATTTAATTGCTCACAGCTTCCAAACGCTCAATGTTAAAACAATAAGCCACGAGAGGCCATGCGTTCAAGCAGCTTTACTACAGTTAAAGAGCGCTGTTAGGCATGACGCATCACAGCAAAATGATTTTATAGATCAAAGCAACTTGATTTGTTTGAAAAATTTTCAAGCACACTGTGTAATATAATAATTTGTGTTTTCAGACAATTAGTTTTCTTACCACATTTGCATATACTGTAGCATAAACATCACTATTTTGATAGATTAATGCTTAAAATACAGTAAACGATTTCAAAACAAAACAGCTGTGTAAGAAAAATAACATCAATTTAAGAAATATTCCGTCTTTCTTACATAGTTGTATAGTTGTACACACATACAAATATTGATACTTTTTCAACTTTTTATTATTTGAATGAAAATATTGGATATTACTAGAAAACCACGAAAATAAACGGTGTTTGCAAATACTCTCCCTCTAGCAAATTTCTCCCTTTGCCCATTGACACAAGTAAAAATGCTAAAAGACACATATAAATGTTTAAAATTATGGATATCATATATATTAAAAGGCTAGAGCTACTCATTTTATCATCCAAAATTTAAAAGAGGTATCAGTACTGATATCAACAATATTAACCTTGATCATACTTGCAGATTGAAAAGTACCCACTAAAACTAACAATTTGCTTCTCAAATTTATTTTAAGAAAGTTACATATTTTTATTGAGCAAGAAGACAAAATGTTGATTAAAAATATTTTTTGTAATAAAAATATGATAAAACTTACATTCATTGATAATATTAATCACAGTAAACAATTATTTCACTTATAGCTAACCAACTAGTACTTCAATAACCTTACTACACTGTAAATGAAACAAACTTCAAAATTTCACATCTAATTCAATTTGTTAATCACCATTTACTTGTAATTTCTGAGTGAAAATTGTTGCAAAGTAAATCCTATACCAAATGATTTATGTGTATATGCTGTTTACAGTCTAATCTGCTCATTGATATGAATTCATCTGATGTGTAGTCACTGATGTGCATATAATCAATCACATGGCTCATTCAATCACTGTTTTATCTTCACTGGACTGTTGTTGTTGATATTATGCCCAAAGTGAAGTCAGATATGTGACAGGCAGCAGACAGGCAGTGAGTGTTCAGTGAACTCTTTACAGAGCTGTACATCTCTCTACCCGCTTCAAACAGTGTGTTCTGTTCTCCCTGAGGCCTCAGACAAGAGACAAGCCTTTGATACAGAATACCACTATACCGCGGTCACACACACCTGATACCCTGCTAGTAGAGAAGGGACTGTTGAGAAAAAAAATAGAGGTCAAGTGATAAACCAGAGTAAATGATCAACACACACACAGTTGACCCCAATCAGCCAAATTACTAAAACAATTAACACTGCAAATGGTGTGTGTGAGTGTAAGCATTGTGGGATATGGATAAAAGGCATAGTTCATTAGTGTCTTCATTTATTCACCTCATGTCATTCCAAACCCATATGACAATGTCATTCTCCACTGATGCAATTGAATTAAATGCAATTAATTGCAAAAATGACAAAAAAGCACCATAAATGCAGTTTATATGACTCATTCACTAGATTTCAAGTGAAGATACTTACATTTAAGGACAAACCAAAATTTAAGTGGATATTCACAAAAAGCTTTCACTGCTCTGCCTAATTTTCATGCTTATAATTTGAATACGTGCATAGCAAAAATTTTAATAAAGACTGTTCCTCACACAAAGATATTCATGGACCATTTTTATGGTGGTTTTATGAGTATTTTTGGAGTCCCTGGTCACCACTTACGTTCATTGTTTGGAAAGGAGCAGCTCACTAAATTACTCCTTTCATGTTCCATGGCAGAAAAGAATAAGTCATGCAGGTTTGGAACAGCATGAGAGTGAAACACTTACGACATAATTTTCATATTTGGATGAGCTATGAGCTATTAATTTAACTGATGTTGTAGCTCTACAAGCAAAATCCACCCAAATGTACTGGCAGTCCAAACAGGGCGGCCAGTGCATTTAATACATTTTCTGTACTGCAGTAAAGCAGACTTCCTGTACAGCAGGTGTTAGAGAACAGTAGTGCCGCAGGTCAACACAAGCCCGTTCTGATACTCTAAAACTGAAAAGCACATTTACACTCATGAGTGTGATGACATGCTGTATGTGTGCTGAAAAACACACAAACACACACCCCGAGCTCAGAGATGCTATTGTGTCTCCACACCCAAAAGCAGCTGTGCCGCTGGCCTGTCCTCCAGACTCCTGTCAGGGATATTTACGGGGAATTAGACGTATTTATTGAGCTTTAATGGGAGGGGTGGGCCACCGGTGACCTGAACTACAGGCATCACACCAACGGCTGGGTTGTTTCATGTGTAGTTTATCATCCACAGAGGGAATCTAACATTTCATTCGACTTATGTATATGTATGTGTATGTATATATATATATATATATATATATATATATATATATATATATATATATATATATATATATATATATATATATATATAGTGCAATCAGTATTTTTGTCTTAATTTCCAGTAAAAATGTACATAAAAACAAGAACAAAAAAATAAAGTAATACAGTTTTTATTTATAAATAATTATTTATTATTCATTTTTAATTTAAAAAAAATTATAAAAACACAAACCATACTAAAATGTGTTAGATTTAAGTTTTGAAAAAGAAAACAAAATAAAATAAAATAAAAATTGAGATATATGTGGAAATCTCAATATTATATGCAATTTTGCTTCTCAAATACATTTACCTATTTTTACGTAAGTACTTTAATTTAGTTTAATATTTAATATTTTAAAATAAAATTATTAAGTAGATAGATACTTAGTAGATAGAACATATTTAGGAAATCTTTTGGGGGGAGGAAATACTGACTAAGATCAGTAAGAAAATACATATTATGACCAGTCTTTTTTTATTGTTTGTAGATTAGGAAATTTGGCCAATAAATTGCAAAGTTACAAACAATGAGTGCAGCCAGGAATGAGCTTAAACTGTGGGCTAAGGTGGAGACCAGCCCATCTGAGATGAATCTGGATTGAAGGACTCCAGACATTCTGCAATGTTCACAAACAAATTAGTGAGGGTGGATCCCAACTCCTCAGCAGCTATCCTAAAATATCACTATGAGGAGAGCAACATCAGGCTAAAGTCAGGGATAGTCAGAGTTGTGAGGGTGAAAGTTGTTACAACTGCTTAAGTCAAACCAGACTTCAGTTTAATGCACTGTGATTATCAGTGTCAACTGTTAACTACTGTAACTAGATAATGAGCTACCAAAAATGCTAAATGTATCACTTAAGAGGCATTGAATGGCAGTTACATCTTTCTATTAAGATTGCAACACAAGAGATGCAAAGAATGTCATTAATAATGGTTTCAAACAACACCAATAGTGCAAAAGAATGAACAGCTAAGAAATAAAGCGAGACGGAAAGAACAAAAGAAAGCAAAACTGCAAAAGAAAGGAGCAAATGAAAGTTACAGAAAAAAGTGCGATAGAAAGAGGTGAAGAGCAAAAGACAGTTAAATAGACCAAAAGAAATAAAGAGTGAATGAAATAAAAAAGCAAAAGAAACAAAAAAGAAAAGGAAATAGAGCAAAAGAAAGAAATAAAGAGCTTAAACAAAAGTGAAAGAAAAAAGAGTCGAAAATAGTCGAAGAGACTGAAAGAGAATAAGAAAGCAGAAGAAAAAAGCGCAAGTGAAAGAAAGAAAGAAAAAGAAAGAAAGGTCATGTGGCAGAGCTGGACAGACTGTTGCCACACAGAGCCTCAGGGGATTGTGGGAAAATCATCTTTTCTTCTGAAAGTCTTTCAGTGTCCGGCCTGCTGTTAGCATGACTAAAACAGCACTTTGCTATCCAAAATGCCCTGTTTTCTGAACCTCTGCTCCTTTCAACTCTCTCGTTCTCTCTGTGTCACTCTCTCAGTTTCTTTAACCACATATTTCCCCATTCAAACCTCCAAAGTACACAGGATCAATATTTCCATTCTCTGTGCTGAGACTGTAACACAGCAGATTCCTCTGGTGGTTTTTACTCTTCATAATCGGAATAGTAAATCAAATATTTCTGTTGAGAAATTCTCTTACCATCTGGGGAAAAGAGATTCATAACTTTATCAGGGTGAAACTGGGGTGGATATGAAAGAGAAAGAGACAACAATTTTGTGTTTTTCCCTTATCAGTAATTTTCCATAAATGATTTCATTTCTCTGTTAGTTTAAAGGCAAGATGGAAATAAACACTCTGATGGCTATCAGATATTACAAATATCAGCAATGGAATGGAAACAGTCAAAGCCAGAACAGTGAAATTGACTTTTTTTAAATAAAAAAATTAAAAATTAAAAACATTATTTAAAAAAAATATATATAAATTAAAACTTTAATGACAGTATTCTGTCATCTCGAAAAATCTTGAAAAAATGAAAATGACAAAAACATTCTTAAGTAGAGGGTCAAAAAGTAGAAAGTGCAAAAGAGTGAACGAATAGTGAAAAAAAATTCTAGAAAAAAAAACATTTTATTAGTAGTAGTACCAATAATAATAATAATAATAATAATAATAATAATAATAATTTATTATAATTATTATTAGTGTTGTTGTTATAAATTAATGTATGTATGTATGTATTTATTTTCATGTATTATTTTCAAACATTCTGAAAATAACACCACATTAAGGTTTCTTCTTCTTCTTCTTCTTCTTCTTATTTTAATTGATTAAAATTGATGCTTTATCTTAATGGAAAAAAGAGAATAACATACTAATACATAAACTGGAACCACTTCTACATAACTCAATTAAAAATCAATTTATAGCTCATAATCACTTTGATGAACTGGATTATTTTCATTACAGTTCAAACCGAATACAAATTTCATATAATAGTGTTGATGACGCATGAGTTTGTTGTGTGAGTTAAAGCTGTTGTGTGTATACAGTATGTGTGTGTGTATTAGGCCATGCTGTTCTCACCATTGTTTACTGATGCCACCAGTTCACAAGGCAGTCAGATGACTCTGTTAGGTCAGTCTGCACAGACTCAGTCTACAGCCCCTGCTAGTTCTCATTTCAATTCTTTACTTCCACATGTGATATGTATAAACTCTTTTTCTCCACAGCCAAAACTCATCTCAGAGTCTGTACTGGATGCCGTTAATTAGGTGGAAGTTTCATCTGTTAGTTAATTTCGAAGAACATCAGAATCACTTTGATGAGCTGTTTAATTCACATCTGAAAAAGAACCATCTGCCCTTGTTTTCTGCCACTCTGTTAATGCATGACTGCTCCATCAGATCTATCAGAATGAGAACAGAACATCACAAACAACAACAGCAAAAAGTTTCTGAACACATCAGCACATTTCTTCAACACTGCCTGATGTGATTAACGCTGGAAAAGTTGTGATTTCTTTCAATGCATCCAAAAACAAGAAAATAAATCACATACAATAAACAATGTTATAAAAAAAAAGTGCTCTGATTTGTAATAACTGATCACTTTTTCTGAACAGCAGCTGAATTTTAGTAAAATAATACCATTTTCTATTCTACGTGATATTTCCTATGTCTATTTCCTATTCAAGAACTTAAGAATAATAATAATAATAATAATAATAATAATAATATTTACTACTACTACTCATAACAGAACAATCTTTGAAAAATAAAAAAAAATACTACAGTAATATTTCATTATTATTATTATTATCATTATTCACATTAATATATAGTAATAAAATCAATGCTTTATATTAACAGGTAAAAGTGAATAATGTACTAATCAGCACATTTCTTCAGACTGCTTCCAGCAGGCGAACAACACTGTCTGATGTGATTATTGTAGGAAAAGGTTTTCTTTAATTGTAAAAGTTTGAAAAAACAGGACAATCAATCATATAACGTAAACAATTTACCACTTGTGGTCACTGACAGTAATCATTAAGGTAGCGTCTTCCCTGAATAACCTACACTGAAATCACCCCACATCCCTTACAGAAAATACTGTGCATGGTGGTAAAATGGTGATAGTATTTCAACGAATACCATGGTGTTACCAGCATCATACCACGCTCAAAACTGCGGTATTCCCTGAGACACAGCTGATGGATATTCGTGAGCTCAAACAACACTCACATTGTGCAAAACGGGGAACTCGTGCATCATGGAGCAAAATTCAGCCAAGCAGAACCAGAAGATAATAACCCTGCTTCTGTTTACAAGTTTTAAGATCATCACACTCATCGAATTGACTTCTAATTTGGTATGAAAAAGGATTATGTGAACATAATCTCCCAAATCAGAGTTTAGTCACTATGGTTGAATCTCTGAAATCACATACAGTACGGTAACATGTTAGTATAGGGATCAATTCTCACTATTACTAGTTGCTTATTAGCATGCCTATTATTAACTTATTGGCTGTTTATTAGTACTTATAAAGCACATATTCTGCATGACCATATTCTACATCCCTAATCCTGCCCAATAACTAAACTTAACAACTACATTACTAACTATTAGCAAATTGGGAGTTTATTGAGGCAAAGGTCATAGTTATTGGTTTGTTAACGGTGAGAATTGGATCTTAAAATAAAGTGTGATCTAACATATTTATCAATTAATCAATTAGTAATCCATTTTAAGCAATTACTAGTGAATATTTTTCTTTTTAAAGTGATATTTCACCCAAAAATGCATTTACTCATCCTCATGTCATTCCAAACCAGTGTTGTTTTAGTATCATTGAGATAATATTATAATTTTTAATAATACTAAATAACAATGATACATTTTTAACAGAGTTTTCATTTTTTCCATATTTGAATTTTACAAAGTTTTAGAAATTGTGTTGTGTGTTGTTGTCTTTCTTGTCTATATATATATATATATATATATATATGTGTGTGTGTGTGTGTGTGTGTGTGTGTGTGTGTGTGTGTGTGTGTATATTTTTTTTTTTTTTTTTTAGTTGTAGTTTTAGAAATTTTATAACATCAAGAAATCATCCTGGCAAATAATTGAAATATATATATTTATTTATTTAATTTTATAACGTAATGCTATAAAACATAAAAGTAACAATGTTTTTTTGTATGACTTTCAGATTCCAAACCTGTATAACTTTCTTATAGAATAAAAGAGATGTTAAAATACTTTTGTGTTTCAAAGTAGAAAGGAACAAACAGGTTAGTAAATGATGAGCGAAGTTTGTATTTTTAGGTGAACTATCCCTTTAAGATGTAGATGTAGTGTCACCAAATCATAATATTCCTTACCATGTTGAAGAGCTCGAGTTTGTTTTTGATATTCATAAGCACAGGGTCAGCACCTCTGACCCTTACTTCTGGATTCTGTCTTTGAGCACGAACTCCATTGCCCACCACTCTTGCAGTATAACTGAGAGAAAGAGAGGGAGAAAGACAAAAACATTAAGAGACCAGCTGTTATTTGCCCCATGAAGCCCCATCAGAATTAACTTTTAGTTGAGGTCCCTTGGAAGCTTAAATCGTCAATCTACTGTTTGGCTTTACCATGACATAGACGGCACTCTGTCCTGACAGCTTAGAGGATCAATACGGCCTGGACTTCTAGATCCCCTGCCAGAAATGAGACATTACAAAGTCTAATTGTTGGTGTGTGTGCTGTGGGAAGGGAGGGGAGGATATATTTGAAAATATTGATGAGACAGTGGGGGAGAAAACACTGCTTTAGAATAATAATAGAGAAGATAGCCTGTAACTGAGGGTTAGAAATGAGGCTAATTAGAGTCTTGTAGAAACCATAGAGAACTGCTTACATACAACAAGAACATGGATGAGAGATCTATTATTAGCAGAGAATATTTGCTAATTGCCAAATGAGAAAGAAGCTTGACAATTTGGAGTGAATGTGAGGTGCAATAAACAAAATGATTTAGTCGGAGGAAAAGTGAATAGTACAGAGAGTAAGAAAATATAGTGGAGATGACAGGAAAGGTTTGAGAATGCCTGATGAAGGTGAGACCAAAGGGAGGATTAAAGAGATAAATCCCTTTTAAGAAGAGAAAATCAGAAAGAAAGACAAAGGGGAAGAAAGGATGACCCAAGGAGAATGAGGACAACCTGGAAAAGAAAGCAGAGCTGAAACTGGGGTGCTGGAGCTGACAAAGGGATGAGAATAAGGCAGTGTGCGCTTTTTGAGGTACTTTGTGGCTGAAGGTTTATGTAAAGATTGCTCTTGAAGGTCAATGTTGAGGTTTGTTGTTCTTGAGGGTATTTGTTGGGGTCTGTTGTTCCTGAAGGTTTGCACTGAGGTCAGAGTTGTTATTGTTAACTAAATCAAATAAAGCTAAACAGAAATGTATTGTTATAAACAGCACAAAACAAAACTTCTAAAAATTTTAAATGAAAATTAAAACTGAAAATATAAAATTATTAATTAAATTAACTAAAATAGTATAGCAAAACGACACTTGTGGAGGTCTGTTGTTTTTGGGGGGTTTTAAATGAAGTCTGCTGTTTCTGCAGGTTGGTGGTGAGGTCTGCATTGTTACTGTTACGTAAAACTAGAACTATTTAAATTGAATTTTGGTAATTCAAATAAAGTTGAAATAAATATGAATATTAGAAGAAAAGCCTAAAAAAATGGCATTAATAATTAACTACACAATGTTTAAGCTGAAGCATGAAAATGACTAAAACTAAATAAATTAATGCTAAATAGGAATATTACAAAACTAAACTTAATAAAAAGCACATAAAATTACTAAAATTAAAACGAAAACAGAAAATATAAAAATAAAAGCTAATTCAATAAAGCAACAGTAAGTATATAAATAATACTAAAATAACAATGGTTGAGGTACACTGTTCCTGAGGATTTGCACAGAGGTACATTGTTCTTGAGAGTTTGCGTTGAAGAATGTTGTTCTTCAGGGTTTGCATTGGGCCTGCATTAAATCGTTCTTGAGGGTATGTGTTGAAAAATTGTTCTTCATGGTTTGCAATTGGCGAATTTTGTTCTTTAGGGTTTGCGGTACATTGTTCCTGTGTTGAGGAACGTTGTTCTTGAGGACATTTGTTGATGAACGATGATCCTGAGGGTTTGTGTTGAGGTGTGTTGAAGTACATTTAGACTCGGCATGATCAGTTTAAAGGTAAACTGTGGCTGAATTTGTATGTTGTTAACTGGGGAGCTGTGTTTGGAGACCAGACTGAGGGATAAAATGAAATGCTGAGTGAGCAGACACATTTATTCCTGGCACCTCTGGGTTCAGGAGCAGTAGCTACTGCACTAATGAAGCGTCCATTCAGGAATGAATTACTGCAATGGACAAACCACGGGGTGAAAAGAGGAGCAGAACAGAGAGGAGTTATTAGGACAAAAGTGGAGAAGAAAAATCAACTGATTAAAAAAAAGTTCATAAAGGAAAGTGAACAGTTTCCCTAAAGTCCTAAACACCTGCACACACACACAAGCCATCTAATTATGAGCGCGGTAAACCTCTTTCTCTCTCTTATTATCATGCTGTTCCAAAACATTTGCCAGTATTATTTCTGAAAGCGTGAATTTTCAACCCACACACAAAAAATACATTATTCATCGCCCAATTTTAAGATGTGATGAGAACACAAACAGAAGAAATACCATGGTAACACTTTAGAATAGGGAACACTTATTCACTATTAACTATGACTTTTCCCTAAATAAATTCCTAATTTGCTGCTTATTAATAGTTAGTAAGTTAGTTGTTAAATTTAGGTATTGGGTAGGATTAGGGATGTAGAATAAGGTCATGTAGAATAAGGCATTAATATGTGTTTAATTAGTACTAATAAATGGCTAACATTCTAATAATATGCATGCTAATAAGCAACTAGTTAAGAGACCCTAAAATAAAGTTTTACCAATACTGTATGCATATGAGGTTGTGTGTGTGACTGTTAACATTAAAATAATTTTGTGTGGGTGCTCTTTTTTAATATTGGATTAGAGCGATAAATATGATTAAAATGATTTCTAATGCATGAAATTAACCAATGTTATGATCTACCAACCACGCAAACTAACACTAAAGAGCTTTTCCCAAGGCCACAATGGAGGTTGTTCATGAATCATCCCTACAACTTACACTTACACTATGTTGGTATGAGCCATAGCATTAAATAATGTTGCAACTATATTCAGTTTACATTTTGCACAGGGAAAGATTCTGAAGATTAGATTTAGTTTTTTTTTTTTTTTTTTTTTCTTCTTTTTTTGGTCCAACCATTAAGTGTGGTGCTTCAATCTTTCCCGGCTCGGAATTGAGTTACTGTGTTGCAAAATAAGCTTCTCAAAGTTTTCCAATAAATCAGTTTCAATGCTGTAAACATGTTGCAATTAAAAATCTATTTGATTTCTACATGCATTTATTTCATCAAATTCAGCTGTATCTAATATCACACCTCTCAGACTCATGTCTCATTTGATTATTGTCTTTTACAGCTATACCTTCAACACAATACCATCTTGTGAAGGACAGACTGATGTACCAGCTCTCACTAAAGATATCCGAAAGACTAGAAGAGTTGCCTCATACTCCCAACTGAAGATCACCAATCATATACACAGGCAATCTTTTGCTGCTTTAATATGATGACTCTTAGAGAAAGGCTCACACTCTCTTTCTCTTAATGATGGTGTACTAAGAAAGCCTATAATCCCTGGGCGTGACCCAGAGGAGAGAGTTAGAAGAGCAAGAATCCTAGAATCATCCTTACTGAACACTCTCTTTTGATTCAACAACTAGCATTTGCTCTAGTCTGGACATCCCTTATTGCAGGATCATTCTGCATCACTGTAATCTGCTCTCTCTCAGAAAGATAAGTATGAAGAGATTGTGTTAATAGAGGCCAGCCACTGTTCAGCAGCCTTTCACATTTGTTTTCTCCATAGAGAGTTTAAAAAATCTTCAATAAAGTGTTAGATGTGAACTAAATAACCAATTGCAACATTCTATTTCATTTGACGCTGAAAATTTGAGAATCATATAACATGAAAAAAAAGTGTATTTCATGTTTTTATGTAATATATATTAAAAAAAATATAGTAAACAAATAAAAATGAATAAATAAATGCACCTAAATGAAAATACACTTTGATGACTGCAAAACTAACTGAAATAAAATTAAATATTCACAAAAATCTATTTTAGCTTCATGGTACATAAAATTTGAAAGCTTTAACCTGGCTCCATTAAACATGAACATGCTACTGGATGGTGATAAAGCTAGGCAGCCCTAAGAGAGTAAATGTTGTTAAACATTTCAATTATACTAGTTAATGCATTAAAATCCTCAGTCCTTAAATACTAAAACTAAAAACTAAATA